>VXBI01006897.1:0-27021 GCA_013397375.1 Toxostoma redivivum
GAAGAACTAAGAACAATTAAGTGCACAATTAATTATGAACATGAAATAAGGACAATTAATAAAGAACAACAAAATCAGAATAGAAAGGTAGAATAAGAAAGAAGAAATAATTAGGATCATTAACACAGAACATAAATGAAGAATGAGGAACGTGAATCAAACTGGCTTCTCTGCCTTCTTCACTGTTTTCATTGGAGGCTCCATTCCAGCTGGAGACCTTGGCTGTGGATGTTGTCTTTTGTATGGAGTGAAAAAAGAATATGATGGAGTTAATTCAAAGAACCCAGTGCAGAGGGCACTACAAATGCCTCAGTGCCAGCAGCCACTGCAGAGCTCAAAAGCAAGACAGCTCCAGAGGGCATTTCCACAGGGAGCAATGGGTGAGTACAGGCTGGGCAGTGGGAGCTCCTTGCCAGCCACGGGGACAGCAAAGCTCAGGCTGCTCAGCAAGAGGGAGAAGCTCCTGCACTGGTTCTTGCACCCTTCTGGGAGCAGTGGCAGGGCTGCTCTTGAGGGGCACTTGCCACCTCTTTGGGCACCAGCTGCTCATCCCCTGTCTCCTGGCTCACCCCAGCCAGGCCCCTGCTCCCGGCACCAGCAGTGAAACTTGGCTCAGGCAGCTGTTGGGTATTTTGCTCTGCCCAAAACTACCCCATGTTTGACTTGTCCCCAGCAGATCTAGGGGAAAGGGGCAGGTTGTCTTCCCCTTTGGCAAGCTTTGCAGGGAGCAGGGTGATGCTGGCCAGCATGCTCAGTACCCTGGACAAGTGTCTGCTCTGCAGGAATGGGGACACAGGGAAGCAGGGCCTGGTGTTTGTCCCCCTGTGTTCCCATGTGTGCCGTCATGTCCCCCTGTGTCCCCCATGTCCCCGCATGTCCCTCTGTGTTCCCCTCCTCGGGAGCTGCTCCTGGCCAGGATGGCCGGGCCCAGGGCAGGATCAGCCCCGGGTGCGGGACAGCCGCGGTGCCCGGCTGGAAAGCAGCTCTGACACGGAGCTCGGGGCAAGGGGCTGCAGCCCCGCGGGAGGGAGGAAACCCGCTGGGCCAGCCCCTGGTGCTGCCCCTGGAGAGAGGAAGAGGAGGAGGGAGCTGACAAACGAGGCGGGAATGCCGCAGGGCAGGGATGAAGGCCCAGCGGCACTCGGGGGCTGCGGGCCGGGCCCGGGCTCGGGCGCGGCTCCCGGCGGCTCCTGAGCCGGGCTCGGCGCTGCCTGTGAGGATTTCAGCGGCACCGAGAGCAGCAGCGCCGGCAGGGCCAGGCGGGCACCCTCGGGATGTGCCCGTGNAAGAGATGGAAATGCGGCTGGGAAATTGGGATAAAAAGGAGGCTGCATCCTCCAAAAATTTGAGAGATCCTAGGGAATGCCCCATGGCCTCTCCCTTTATTCAAATAAAGTTACAGTCTCCATTTTGGACATAAACCTCTGGTGTTGGTGAATTAATTTTCCTGACAATAACTTACAGCCAGTTCAGTTCTTCTGCACACATTTGTACAACACAAACTGTTAGTTTCCAGTGCAAAACCAAAGATACAAAATGGGAAAAATGTGCTGAAGTGCTGCTGCTTTGGGTCTTGAAGAAGAGTTTCCAGTTGGAGGGACAGATTCTGGATGGAAATAGCAACTTGCATTTATTAAATGTTTTGGCACATGCTGGGTCAGCTCTTCCAGCATCTTCTGCCTTTTAGTGGTACTGGAGCTTCACACAAATCTTCACTGTCATGCTTGTTTTTCACCTGCAAACATTTTCATGTGTTGCTTTCTGCATCAGGGGAAGCATCAGTCCCCTGCAAAGGGACTCTTGTCCCTGTAAAACCAACAGCTGCTTTCTGAGTCCTTTTCTTTGCAGTTAATGATAATATTTTGTAGTTTCTCTCTTTCTCTCCCCCTCTGTTTTGGAAAGCTGAATGATCTAATACCTTACATCACACCAAGTGTGTATCCCTCTACTCAAGAATTCAATATAGAAGAGAGGCAGAAGAATCTCCTCATACAAGCACTGTGTCCCAGCCAGTCCCAGCCATGTTTGGCAGCGGTGCTGCTGCAACCTTGGGCTGGCTCAGCTCTTCCTGCTCAAACGTGAGCCTTACACATTCCTTGCTGGGTTTTGCCCACACCTTTGGCTGGTGTGAGGTCAGTGTGGCTGGTGAGAGTGTGGCCTCCCCCCTTATCTGGTTCCCTGGCGACCCAGGCACCCAGGTTCCGCCTTGGAACCCTGCCTTTGTCCTGGGAACTCAGGCACTTGGGTGCTAGGTTGAGGGAGGTTGAGGGCTGAGGGTCATGGAGTTGTGGTTTGTGGCCCTGATGCTGATGTTAGTCCCCTGGCACCCTAGAAGCCCTGGCTTGTGGCTGTGGGTCCTGATGTCTTGCCTCCCTGAGGTGCACCCCTGCCTGCTCTGCTTTGGGCCCCCCATTCAGCGGGAACGGCTTTGCAGTGACATTACTGGAGCCTTTGTCAATCAACCCAAACATATAGAATGCTATGAAGACATTATTAAGGCTGCTAAATCACTTGCCTCTGTCACTGTAGGTATGTCATGAGTCCCTAAGGACACCAAACTCAACAGAGATCCTGCCCAAGGACCTCTGTCCTGACTGGTCCCTCCTTTCCACCAGGGACATCCATCCCAAAGGGGATCCCCACCCTGAACAGCACCCCAGAGCCCTCTGGGGTTTTCCATTTCAACCAAGGCCCTCACAATGACACTGAGCAGGATCCCAGGAAGCTGGGGACCCTAGGGACCCACCCCAGACAAGTATCCTTGGGACCATGCCAAGGTCTTATCAGTCCTGATTTGGCCCCCAGGGACCTTTGGGAATCCCAAACCTGCCTGGAATGCTGAGAATTACTCAGCCTTGACCAAGGACATACTGAGGACTCCTTGGCCCTACCTAGGACCTTAGGAATCCACAGGGACACCTGTATTTCCCAATATTCCTTAAATCTTGTTCAGGACTCCAGGAATCCCCAGAAAGCCCCAGACTTAACTGGACCTTCCCATCCCTGAACTCCAACCCTAACCCTGTACTGATTCCTGTGTCCCTGTGCTGGTTCCAGGGTCAGGACAGCGTGAGGAACTTCGGGAAATCGTCATGGATGCTATGCATATTATAGAGGACCATAGGGGCAAGAGTGAGCAGAATGAGGGATGTGAGACATTGGACATGGGACATGAGACATGGGACAAGGGGGCTGGGATGTGGAGGCCTTGAGGAGGGATGGAGTACAAGTGAAATATAGGATATATGGAAGTCTGGGAGCTGTAAAGGGATATTTGGGGAATCCTGAGGGCATATGGGTTTCAAGGTATGCAGCTTCTTGGGGAGTTTGAGGGAATATTTGGGAATGTATTTGACTTCAGGGGGGATATATGGAGACAAAGTGAGTTGTATAAAGGATCTGTGGGGTCTGGGAAAGGTTTATGGGGACCAGTGGAAGGGTGCATTGTCTTACCTGGACATTTGGAACATACCAGAACCCCTGAATGAGACTCTGAAGAAAGCTGTCGACACAGTCTGGAAGAAGCTGAGCGAGCTGGAGGAAGGTATGCGACCACCCTGGGAACCCCTGTCCTAGAGGAACTCCCAGGGACCCCATCTGGGCTGGACAGGCTGAATCCTGACAGCTCACTACAAGGATGTGGGTCCCCAGTGATGCCCAGTCTAATGCTGCTTCCTCCTCACCAGTTCCAGCCTGCATCCCACCCTGTGGTGAGTGCCTGTCCGTCTGTCTTGCCCTCTCCTGTCTCCTAGTACATCTCCCATTTCCCTGGGACCACCAAGTCTCTCTTTCCCAGGATTCCAGCCAGCTGCCCGTGTCTTCCAGTGTGCTACCTGCCGCTTCGTGGACTGTCAGTTTTCCCTGGACTGCCCAGGTATGGGGCCATGAGAGACTGTTGTCTTAAGGGTAAGGAAATCATCCTCAACTTCCCCCCATTCTTAGGTTATTTTTGTACTATTTTTTTATGTTTGGTGGCACTTGTGTGACTCTAGTCACACTTCTGGTACTGATTGAGGTCAAATGGTCTAACTTTGCTTTTAAAGGTCTAGGCTAGAAAAATGCAGAATGTGTACTCAGCAAGGGTGGTCATACATTGGGGGCAGGTAGCTTTTGGGATGGACATGTGTTCAGTATTATAATGAGATTATAGTGAGCAAAGTTGATTGAAAAGACAGGATTTCACCACAAAAATCTCTGGGGACTCCCTGCATTTCTCACCCACGGTCCCACGCTGAGCGCACCTGCCCAAGTGTGCATCTGCCCATTCCTGCAGCCAGCACAGCAGCACCACCATCTCTGTCAGTGCATGTGCAGGTGTGAGCTCATGAGCCTGTCAATGCTCCCAGTGCAGGACCTGAGGACCTACACAGATGAAACCACTGTGCTGCACTGCAGTATGCCTTTCAGCATCCCCACCGGCGTGCCCGTCACCTGGCTGTTTGTCCCAAATGTGAGTTGCACATGGTCTTGCAAGGGGTGAGGGGACATTCTGAGGGGCACTGTTGCAGGTATAGTGACTGCTGCCACAGCAGCTGTCTGTGCTAGAAGTAGCAGCTGTGTAAGCACACACAGGATGTTTGCTCATGTGAAGTAGGCAGATGTGTTCACAGATCCATGTGTGCACATGTAGAATCATAAAATCACAGGATGGTTTGGGTTGAAAAAGACCTTAAAGCTCATGTCATTCCAATCCCCTGGAAGGTGTACAGGGACACCTTCCACTAGACCAGGCTGCTCCAAGCCCCAGCCAACCTGGCCTTGGACACTTCCAGGGATGGGACAGCCACATCTTACCTGTGCAGCCTGTGCCAGGCTGTTGTGGGGAGAGTGGAAGCTTCAGACAAAGCTTATTAAAGAAGCCCTGCTGCTGGGATTCTACACAAGGATTCCTTTGTGTATTTAGACTCTTTCAGAGAGATGAGTTCAGATGAAGGTAAATCCTTCCTTAGCCTCAGAATTTGGCAACAGTTTAAATCTTAGGAATTATTCTGGCCCATAAGTCCTAATGATGGCAAATCAGATATATTTCTAAAAACGAATTATTTAATAAACAAATGAACAGGTATAATAGATGAAAGATCTTAATCAGGATTACTTACTGCTCAGTATAAAACTAAAAGAACTACTAGTAGACTACAGCATAACATAGAACAGTGCACTCTATCAAGGTATCTATATTAAAGCTAGCAAAAGAAATAGTATTAAATAGGAACCAAATGTAACTTACCACCAAAACAACAATAATGTACACAGATTCCTTCACTCAACCCCTGGGTGATTAACTGGGAAATAGGTGTCCCTATTCATGGGAGAAACTCCACACATTTCTAGGAAAATGTATAGAAGCTTTCTACTTTACTGAAGTTTGCTGTGGCTTTTACACTGTAAAGGGACTTGCTGCCAGTCAGAATTCCAGCTTATCTTCCACGTCTCACTTTGACAGTAAAATCTTTATTGGCAGCCGGGAGATGCCAGACTGGTGTTAACCCAGTGAGCAAAAATAACTCATTACAAGACTGATTGTCCTGTTGGAGTCATCTGACTGGCTAACAAACAACAGATAAACTTTTGTGTGGGATGAGATGCTCTGCTACACGAGGCCTCACCACACTCACAGGGGAAGAAGTTCTTCCTGCATGTGCAGAAAGTGACTTTTATGTACACCCCCTGTGTGTACATGTGTGTGGGATGGGAGGTGTGTGCACCTGCACCAGCAAGGATTGCAAGAAGCATGAAGGGGACGTATCAAGGATGTGCAGGACACAGGGGCCTTTGTGTGCACGTGCACAGCTCTGTGTGCCTGGTGCTGATGTGTCCCCCGTGCCCCAGCTGCGCACACAGGACATGACACTGTTCAAAAAGCTGAAGGGGAATCCAGAGAAGCCCTTCAGCCTGACCATTGAGGAACCTGCTCCAGGAACTGTTGCCTGTAGCCTGGGGGAACCCTCCAAGCCCATTGTCCGCAAGTTCTTCTACCTGAACGGTGAGCCCAGGCACCTGAGTGCCCTGGGGCAGGGAGCAGTGTGGAGCACAGGGGGACCTGGGACACCTGGGCCCACGGGAAGGGGGTGAGCGGGATGCCAGGACACCTGGTTTCGTGGTGGACAGGTGGATTAGAGCATGTGACTCCTCTGGGAGCATGTGGGTGGAGCAGGGTCCCCCCCATGGTGGGGACAGGGAGGTCTGTGGCTGGAACAAGAGCTGCAGGGGTAGCTGATCTCTGGGTGCAGGGCCCCATGACTTGAGGGGCCTGGGTCCCTACAGTGTCAGAGGGAAGCGTGGAGGAAGAGAAAGAACTCCAGGCTGTGTTCAACACTGTGCTGCACTCGCTTGATGAGGAGAAGTCCCAGCCCTCCATACCAGCCTTGGGGCTGGCAGTGGCTGCTGGCTCCACAGCATTCATCCTGCTCCTGATGTGAGTACTCCTGACCTGGTGAACTGTATTCTAAAATTTCCCTTGCTTCTGGAGCTCTTCACAGACCAGCATGGTACTCTCTATCCCCTCTGGATTCTCCATCCCTTGGGATTCCCTGCAAGTACAAGGGGACCCAGGTATCCAAGGGTGGGTCAAAGACTGCCAGGACTCCTAAATTCACAGGACCCTCCATGTCTCCTGGGACTCCCTTTGTCCTATGGCCCATTCCAGAATCTCTCCCTTGCACCCAGTAGCACTCCAGGCTGTCTTCCCCCAGATTCCCTAATTGCCCCTGAAATTCTGCAACTTTCCCCTGTTCTCCCTAGAACCCTCGCTGTCCCTTTGGGGGCACCAGTTACCCCAGTTACCCCAGGATACCATAGCTTCACCCTCGGGCCCATCAGCTGCTCTGAGGATCCCCCAGTTGCCCCTTGAGCCCTCCAAATGCCCAGGTGTCCCTTTCTTCCCCACATATACCCTAATGGGAATAGGGTGTCCTCCCTATTCCCCCTTTCTCCATTCCTCCTTCTGTCTCCCAGGGCCATCTGGCAATGCTTCTGTGTCCGTCAGACACGCCACAGACGTGGACATCAGGGTTTCAGAGAAGATTCCAGATCCCTGGATTCACCATAGGGGACTTTAGCACATGGATCCACCCCAGAAGACCAAAATTTCTGCAATTACTTTTCTTGTGCTGGGTGTTTGGATGGGAATAGTCTTAAAACAGAAATACAGAGTTCTGAAAACCTGGATTATGCTTGTGATAGAAATATTGGGTTCTTGGGCTTGCAGGCATTAAAACCAGGTACTGGGCAGAATTTCCTTTCCCTGGGTGGACATTCCAGCTGCAGCTGGAGCTGCAGAGCTGTCAGTGATGGTAACAGTGCAGGGTGGAGGAGAAGGGTAGTAACTTGACAGACTTGCTTTAGAGTTGCCTTAAGTTGGTCAAGAATCAATGGGACTGGTTGAAAAATAGAAGGGATGTGTCCCTTGGCTGCCCCTGACTCCAGCAAGGGCCAACAATGGAACAATGTCTGGAGCAAAGCTGGCCAAAAATCATTGTATCAAAGTGGGATCTCAGGGCAAAAAGAGGTGGGGAAGCATCTCTGCTTGCTTGAGATCAGCAGATGGACAATGTCTCTCCTTCTCCCCTGAAGGGATGCCTCTGGTTGAGCTTCACACCTCCAACTACATTGGAGCAGAATAGTTATGCATATATAACTGAGTCAATATATATTTATAGCTGATAGATCCCTGTTACTATCCCTTCTGCCATAATACATATTAACACTCCATAGTTAGTGCATTTATCACCACCAGTCCCAAATCTGCTTTCCTGTTCCTTCCCTAAACCACACTCTTTGTGAACCTGGATTGTGGAAGTTCTTATTCAACTGGGCCAGACCATGTTGGCAACTTGCACTACAGGGAATCTTATCTCACAAGTTCCAATGAACACAGCCAGATTTATTGTGCCAGATATTGTATCAGATCTTCTACTTTTATGCACTGCCTGTCCCTGCCATCCTTTCTGAGTGCTTTACAATCAAACTATTCTACCTTTGCATGTTTCCAAATTCCCTCTGTTCCCTCTGAGTGCTTCTCTGGATCCCCTCTTACTCAATCTCTACACTTCCAACCACTCTCAGATGCACTCCATTCCTATCCAGCTGCTTTCATATCCTCTTCACTCCCCTTGTTGTGCTCTCTTAGAACCTTTCCATTGTTCTCCTTGCACGAACAGATCATTGCCATTTTCCCCCTTATACACTCTTGTGCCCTCCATTTCCCTCTGTCTGCACCCAGACCTCATCTGTTCCCCTCCTCGAGTACTCAGATCTTTGGTCCTTTCAGCATCTTTTTGGCGCTGACTTTTCTCCCCTGGGCAAGATCACATCCTTCTTTTTCTCAACAGATTCCCTCTGCTGACCTCCATCAATGCTCAGATCCCACTGTCCCTTCTGTGGGTGCTCAGTTCCTATGGGTTCCACCATGATATCCCTCACCACACCTCTGGGCACGCTCAATCCCCTCTGGTTTTCCTCCATGCATGCTTGGGGGATATGCTGTATATCTCTGTACATGCTCCCATCCCTGTTGCTGCCCTCCATCCACCTGTTCTTGCTCCATTCCTGGGCAGACACTTGCTGTCCTCTCATCCTGCATGATCACTCTCCCAGATCCAGTGCCCAGAGGCCACAACTGTCTCATCTGAAACAGAAACCTTTCCTCAGGCCCTTCAGCTGCTTCCTTGCAGGTTAGGACTGTGTTCCACCGAGGAGTCAAGACTTCTGCTTTCCCCAGATACAGTCCCCTCCACCATGACCCTCTGCCCGTGTCATGTGCCTCAGAACCAGAACCAGCTGCTCCAAACACTCCCCCACAACAGCTCACCTCCCTGAGGATCTTGTGGCTGCTCTGTTGCCCCACCCAAAGCCAGGCTGGGCTGGACTGGAGCAGATTAAACAAGAGTCCCTCGAGCTGGCAGCATCAGCTGCAGTGGAGGGAGGCAGGGACAGACCTGTGTTTGCTCTCCACCTGGCTGGTGACTGTGGCATTCGAGTGTTTACTGAGCAATGCTCTTCAAAGTTTGCAAATATGCTGTTCCCAGGGGAAATTCCATCCAAGTCACTAAGCACTCACAGAAGAGACCATTCCAAGGATTCTTGCTGGCACGGGAATTATTTTCTTTGCAATCCAGAACCACCTCCAGGCACAAAGGAAACCAACCTGATCTCTTCCAGCAGAAAAGGGGGGTAGGACCCACTCAGCCCGCCCAGTGCAGAGGGCACTACAAATGCCTCAGTGCCAGCAGCCACTGCAGAGCTCAAAAGCAAGACAGCTCCAGAGGGCATTTCCACAGGGAGCAATGGGTGAGTACAGGCTGGGCAGTGGGAGCTCCTTGCCAGCCACGGGGACAGCAAAGCTCAGGCTGCTCAGCAAGAGGGAGAAGCTCCTGCACTGGTTCTTGCACCCTTCTGGGAGCAGTGGCAGGGCTGCTCTTGAGGGGCACTTGCCACCTCTTTGGGCACCAGCTGCTCATCCCCTGTCTCCTGGCTCACCCCAGCCAGGCCCCTGCTCCCGGCACCAGCAGTGAAACTTGGCTCAGGCAGCTGTTGGGTATTTTGCTCTGCCCAAAACTACCCCATGTTTGACTTGTCCCCAGCAGATCTAGGGGAAAGGGGCAGGTTGTCTTCCCCTTTGGCAAGCTTTGCAGGGAGCAGGGAGCAGGGTGATGCTGGCCAGCATGCTTGGTGCCCTCCTGGACCTCACAGGCTCCTGTTAACAGTAGTGCTGGTGCCATGGAGAGGATGGTCACGTTTCTTCTTTTCTTCTTGTCTCTTTCTACCAGCTCAGTGTCTTCTGCTCCTTGCTTCCCTACTCATCTTGGCTGCACCAGGCCATTCTGTGCACACACAAACCCTAAACATCTTCAAGAAATCTCCCTCCAACACTTCATCAAGTGTTCTGAAGAGAACCAGTAGGTAACATCCTGTGGGCATCTGGTGTTGTGTGCACGTGTTCAGGCAGCTCTGGGTAGGGCAGGACTGTGCACTGTCCCCAGCTCTGGCACAGATGGAGGATGGTGAAGGTGTGCCTAGCAGGCTGCAGTGCTCTGTGTGTGTAAATGTGTGTGTGTGCACTGTGCAGGCTGGGAAGGAGGGCTTTGTGCTTGAAGGGATCATTTTTCCCCATTCCCTTACTCACAGGCAGGGGCTAGGTCCTCTTCACCTTCCTCCCAACATGACCCTGCTGTAGTGACAGAGCTCCTTTTTCAGGAGACCCAAAGGAATCCCCTGGTGCCCATATTCAGTCTCTTGGACTGATATCAGCATAGCTCAGTCAGTCTGGGACCTTTCAATGGGGGTGACTCCTGTTGGTCTTCCATATGGAAAAGGAACAGAGGGTTGAGACCATCCACTCTCACATCCAGACCTGTCTGGGCTGGGAGAGCTGGTTATCCCCCATGTGCTCTGGCCAGATGAAACTCCCCTCCTGCCCAAGTCTTGTCCTGATGCCAGGCTTTTGTTCTGTCCCTCTCTGTCCTGCCCCAGCTTGGCCCAGGGACTGCAGTGAGGTCCCTGCTGACAGCCCCAGTGGTGTCTACATCATCCAGCCCACAGAACTGCACCCCATCATGGTGTACTGCGAGCTGGGGGGGCCAGACAGGGGCTGGACCGTCATCCAGAGGAACCGGCAGGACACGGATATCACCTGGGCTGAGTCCTGGAGCACCTACAAACATGGCTTTGGGAACGTGCACACCGAGTTCTGGCTGGGCACCGAGTACATCCACCACATCACCAGGCAGAAGATCTACCAGGTCAGGTTTGTCATCTGGGATGCTGCAAACAACAAGAAGTTCGCAGACTACAACCTGTTCAGCCTGGATGATGAGTCCCAGGGCTACCGGCTCCGGCTGGGAGCGCACTCAGGGACAGCAGAGGATGCCATGGACTCAGACAATCCCAGGAAAGTGCACAACAACATGAAGTTCTCCACAAAGGATCGGGATCAGGATACTTACAGAGGGAACTGTGCCTCACGCTATGGGGGTGGCTGGTGGTACTCAGCATGTTACTCTGTGCAGCTGAACGTCAGGGGGGGCCTGACCTGGGGCAGCCTGTGCAAGGGGAACTGCAGAGCCTCGGCCATCCTCATCAAACCAGCTTCATACCACTAGAACTCCTTCCCCCTCCTGTCCACATGGCCAGGCCAGTGCCCAGCTGGGGCCTGTTTGATGATGAGGCTTTGGGGGTGAATAGGGTTATTCCTCTATATCAAGAACTGCTTTGTTTTCCTCCTGTCCTGAAAAGTAGCAAAGCTCCTGGCTCTGTCTCTGGCCATTCACCTGTGGTGGGTTTTGGGAGGGAATATTATTAGAATGCATCTTTACAAACACTGCAGTATCCAAGCATGTTCCTTCTGGAGAGAGCTCTGAGCTCAGAAATCTAAAACCCTGCTGATCAGCATGGTCATACGCTCTTTTTGCTTTGTGGGTGTAGATGTTTTCAGCAGAAAAATAACCATCATCACCAGCTAACCTGAGCTAAGCTATACTGAGCCCAGGGCAGGCCATGTCCACAAGACATCCCTGCTGCAGTTTGTGTTCATCCTGCAGAATAAAATCACTTTCAGACTTGCATAGTGTCCTTGATTTATTCGGGAATGCCTTGCAACTGCTGCCTATTTCCAGCCAGAAGCACACCTGAGGCTTCTGGTGCAGTAAGAAAAAGTTTTCATAGGAAATTTTTTTTCATACAACTCAAGTGAGGAATTAGACACCAAACTTTCACTTAAAGAAGAAGGTTGCATTCCAAGTGGGGATCTTCCAAAAAGGGAATGTAGCCAACATTGCTGTTGCCAACAGCAAGCAGAGGGTGTGAGGGAAGCATCAGGTCAGTTCAACCCTGCCAGCCATGAGCTGGAAAGCCAGGCCAGTGTCATCCTGCCTCTTTAACCTTGTGGATGCTGGGAGGGAACTGGGAGAGTGGAAAGGAACAATATTGCAAGGCCACACAGCACCATATGGTTGGTCTGTCTGGGCCAGTGTGAGGGCTGAGACAGCCTGACATGGCAGGGATCCCAGAATTTCAAGATTCTGAATCAGCTTGGGTCTGTATGAAATTGCTCCAGTGCAGTGATAACTTTGTGCACTGAACAGCTCAGCAGTGGACATGGTACCTGTGATGTGGTCCCTGATGCTGAGCAGAGGGAGGATGTTGGTCTAGCAGTGCTGGACAGAGCAGGAGATGTCTCACTGGCTGCACTCATAGATTCACAGAATATTCTGAGTTGGAAGGGACCCACAAGGATCATCGAGTGCAATATTCTCTTTCCAGCAGAGACCCAGGAATGCAGCTCAGCATCACTCAGGGCTGGCTGCTGGGTGGAATGCTGTTTACCAGCAGCCCCAAGCCTTTGTCCAGCCTCTCCCCTTCTGTTAGGTTGTGCATCCAGTCTGGAGCACCAATGCCTTTTTGAACCAGCACACATATCTCTTAGTCCAGAAGTGCTACTCTCAAGAAGCCTTTCTCAACCAGCAGCACCCTCACATCTCCCTCTTCCCATGAAGCAGTGCTGCCCACCTGCAGCTGCCTCCAAGGCTGCCAAAGGATGCTCCTTGAGAACTTGACAGCTCCTCAGGAGCAGTGCACTGCCATAGCTCTGCAGGGTGCCTGGGACCTTGGTCACAGACCTTGGCTCCAGAGTCCCATGTTGGTCAGCATTCTGAGCCACAAACCTCCCCTGAGCTCAGCTTTCCTTCCACAGAGTGAGGAGAGGAGCTGTGGGTTCTTTCAAGCCCCAAGTTCAAACTTCCCTGCATCACAAGGGAACTTCAAACACACATTCCCTGTCTGCAGCAGGAATGATGGGACTGACTCACCCACATCACTCACACCCTCTCCCCACTCCAGGTTGTTGTGGTTTCTTCTCTTTCCCAGCACAGATCAACCACCCAGCCCTGAACAGGGGCACACTATGAGTGAGGGTTTTGCCTGATCAGGGTTTGCTGGTCATCTTGGCTAATTGTAGCCTTACAGCCACAGTCCAGTGTGCAGTGGCTAAAACAAGCCATTGAAAGGAATATTGCTTAACACACTTGCTTTCCCCCAAGTCCGCCACCCTGAAGATGAGTCAGAGTGATCCCCCCACACTGTGTGCAGGTAGACATGAGGCAGCACAGTCTGGCTCCAGGGTTTATTGCAGCTGATTCCTCCCACCATGGATAGCAGAGCTGTGGGGTGTGCGGGGCCAGGGAGGGAGCAGGGCCTGGGCAAAGCAGGGTTCACCGACTGCAGGGGAGGGGAACTGGCACCGTGTCCCCCTCCCCAGGATGGGGGCGAGTGCACCCACCCCAAACCAGTGCCTGTGCCCCAGTGCCAGCCAGCATCATGGCACTGGACAAAGCTGCCCGTGTGCCCAGCGCTCCAGGTGATGGCTCCTGAGCCCCAGAGCTGCTGTGCTTCGGCTGGTGAGGGAACAGGAGCTGTGGGCAGAGCAGAGCACTGGACTGGCATGGGAATGGGGCACTGAGCTGGGGATGGTGGCACCCCGTCACTGCCAGGGGCTGGGCGTGGTCAGCACACATCCGTGGGTTTGACCAGGATGAGGGAGGCTGCGCAGTCCCCGCTGTCACAGAATCCTGGCCAGACGATGTAGTTCTTGGCATTGAGCAGGACGTTCTGGCACCTGTTGTACCACCACCCCCCGTAGCTCTTGGCGCAGTTCCCACTGTACTGGTCCTGGTCCTTGTCCACTGTGCTGAACTTCATGTTGTCATGAAT
Source organism: Toxostoma redivivum (assembly GCA_013397375.1). Classification (NCBI taxonomy): domain Eukaryota; kingdom Metazoa; phylum Chordata; class Aves; order Passeriformes; family Mimidae; genus Toxostoma; species Toxostoma redivivum. The sequence continues at coordinate 13,705 of VXBI01006897.1, forward strand.
GCCCCCCTTCTTGGGGTGGTAGAGGGTCAGGTAGTCATCCCCATCACCAGAATGGCGGCCCAGCCTCAGGGGGTACCCGCTGGCCTCGCTCTCCACTCTGAAGATGTCGTACTCGGCGAAGTGGGTGGCGTTGGTTTTGTCCCGCACGACGAAGCGCACCTTGTAGGTGCCCTGCTGCGTCAGCAGGTGCAGGTACTCGGTGCCCAGCCAGTAATCGCTGTGCACGTTCCCAAAGCCGTACTTGTAGGTGGTCCAGGACTGCTTCCAGTTGAGCTCAGTGTCATGAGAGTTTCTCTGGACCACGGTCCAGCCCTTGCCCTCGGTGTCCATGTCGCACCAGACCACGCGTGGCGGCGAGCGGGCGGGCTGGATGACGTACACACCACTGGGGCTGCTCTTGTGCAGGTGGCTGCAGTCTGGGGGGAATGCTGAGGCTGCAGCAGCAAACACGGGGGGGGAAGAGATGAGGTCCATGAGTCTATCAGGACAACGAGGAGCTTCTGAAGATCAGTGAGGACTCAGGACAAAAAGGAGTGGCTTTGTCTGTGGCTTTTCCACTGGCTCATCCTCAGGGAAGCTGAAGGTGTCTGAGCCAGTGGCCTCTGTAAGAGCTCTGGAACCTATTTCTCATTATTTGCTGTTTCATTTGCAGCCTTCTAATACATCTTGCCAAGGAAAGAAGGGTGAAAAAATCTCCAGGATTGCCAATTATGTCCTCTAAGGAAGTCTGGCCCATATTCCCCTGATACATTGAGCTGCAGCTCTTGCAGGGACGAGAAGTATCCAAAATGCTCCACTAGATGATGATAGCTAATGAAAATTTGTTTTCCTTGGGGCCTTTCCTTGGCATTGGATAAGAAGGCTTAGTTCTGCCTTAGTCTTAGAGGGGTCTCTTCCCCCAGCTTGTTATAATTTATCTGATCTCTCATGACTTACTAGCCAAACTATTTTGCAATCTAATTTGCTTTTTCTGGTTTGTGTCTGATGGGAGACAATTTGGTGTGAGTAATTCCAATTCAACCCATGAAACTCTGGGGTCTTGCAGGTAGCGTAATCCTCCCTTAAAGGGAGGAAGGTGATGTTCCTAACCCAACAATATCTAAACAAAAAGCCACATAGCTAGGAGGACCTCTCCTAGAACTGAGCCTCACAAACATGGCACAGCAATCCTTCCAAGCTGTGGTGTCCTGAAAAAAATCCTGAAAAAGGACCCACCAAGGGGGTGAAGGTGACCTGGCAGCAGCCAGGCTGTAAAAGCCACAGCCCAGGGGTTGTGTGTGTGTGAAGAATTGCTGTGCTGTGCAACCCTCTGGGTGTTTGCTGACCCTCCCTAGCCCAGAGCAGAGCTGAGTGTCCTGCTGTGCCCTGGGTGCCCCCCATGCCCGTACTCACCGCTCCGGGGGCTGGCAGGGGGCTTGGCCGGGCCAGCGCTGGCACCGAGCAGGAGCACTGCCACCAGGGTGGGCAGCAGGACAAGCCAGGGGGTCCCAGCATGGAGTCCTGCAGAGGAAAGTGCCCATCACCATGGCTCCTACTGCACTGCTCCCGAGCAGACAGGAGGAGATTTCCTGGCCCATACAGGGATACAAGCCCAAACCCTATGTGCTGGCCAGCAGCACCTCCTACCCCCTGCACTCACTCAGCTCCTGGGGGAGATGCCACCATGCCTGGGGCAGGATCCCTGAGCAGCCACCCATGCCTCGTGCATTGCTTAAGAAGGGAAAGGACCGAGGTGAAGCTGGGTCCCCACATTAGCTCCCCTGACAGGATGTTGGAACACATGGCACAGGCAGCCTGGGGCTGGCACAGGCTGGCACCAAGCCTGTGTTGTTTGGTGCTCCCAGGGAAACTCACAGCTGCTGTCCTGCTCATCATTCTCTGTGCCTTTGCATACTCACCTGGGAGGTCTCATCTGAGCCCAGCACCACACAGTGAGGTGTAGCTGAGCAGGAAACTCACCCATCACGACAGCACAGCTGCACAGAGCAGGAACCCAGTGGTGCACCCTCCCATGCCCAGCTGTCCCTGCTGCCTTTATAGGCACTGCACACACCCATGTGTGCTCACACTCATCATTTGTAGAGGCACAAGGAGGCACTTGCAGATTGTGACTCGAGCAGTTTCCAGATCCCATGACAGCACAACTGAGGGGAGGGACACATGTCCTTCCAGCCAGAGAGGTACAGAATAACTCCCTCCATGCTGAGAAATTTCAGTTATTGACTGTCCCTACATAAACACTACATGTGAATTGCACACTTGGAGCAAAATCTGGAGAGCTGTGATCAAAGGGAAGTGGAGAGTCCCAGCTTTTTAAGGATATACAGAAACTAGCCAAGGAGGAGAGGGCTATGTGACCAGTTCCAAGCATGACTCTGGAAAGCTGAGGACAGGTCCTCAAGAGAGGTGCCTGCTCACTAACTCTGCACTGGCAGGTTTAAGGTCAGTCTTTGGGCTGGAGCCAGTGTCCCACAGCCAGAGCTACAGTGGCACCCCATGCATACCCTGAGCAAGGGCTCCACTTAACAAACTGGTGTCTGTGGGACCCTTTGCCACTCTCCTTCCCAATCCCCGTCTTTGGCCTGCTGAGTCCCTACAGATCCACCTTCAGTCCCAGAAGTGTTGACCAGGAGTTTCTCCGTCTTCTGGATCAAGATGCTCTCTGGACAAACGCTCTGGGGGAACATTCTTCCTGCCAGAGGGTCCAGGAAGCTCCACAACCTTTTCAGGTCAAATTTAAGAAGATAAAGATGTGGCCCTTCTACCTTCTTCTTCTGTGTTGGTTTCTGATCAGATTTTTTTTTCGTGGCACAGCCTCACACCTGCAGTTCACAGCAATCCAGGGTTAAGCTGAGGTTCCCACCAAACTTTCCATCCTGTGGAATTCAAGCAGTGCCACTTGCAGGCCTTGATGAACAGTGGCATCCTGGTAAGGGATTCCTGAATTGACAGGACAAGAGAAAATAGCCTCAAGTTGCACCAGGGGAGTTGTAGATTAGATATTAGGAAAAATTTCTTCATGGAAAATGTGGTCAAGCACTGGAATAGGCTGCCCAGGGCAATGGTAGAGTCACCATCCCTGGAAACATTCAGAAAAATGTGGATGTGACACTTGAGGACATGGTTTGTTGGTGAACACAGTGATGCTGGGTTGACAGTTGGATTTACTGATCCTAGAGGTCTTTTCCAACCTTAACAATTCTGTAATTCTAGGATCCAGCTCCATCTGAACCCTTCAATGTCACCTCTGCCCCGCTGGTGAGAGGCTGGAGCCAAGGGTGAGCTGAGGAGGTGATGTGTGTCCTGCCAGGTCCTGGCAGGGTGGAAGGGGCTGGGTGTGGGCTCCATGTGAGGCAGTCAGCTGGATCCAGGATCCTTGATGAAGAGACACAGGGCAGAGGGCAGGGCTGGAAATATTCCATGGCAGGGATGTGAGCAGTCCATCCAGGAAATAAGCCATCCACAAAGTCTAAATCCATCCAGAAAAAGTGGACAGAGAGGGGACTGGAGACCCCCCTTGTGCTCCCAGAGTGGCTCAGATGAGGACTGGAGGTCTAGGGCTGAGTTTAAACTGACCTCAGGTGCCCAGGGTGGGACAGACCACCAGCCAGGAGGGCCATGACAGCTGTTAACCCTGAAAGGGCAAATCCCCCCAGCTGGGCTGGCGGTGTGGGGCCAGTGCTAAGATGTGAGGGCTGGGGAGGGGGGGTCTGCAGAGAACTGGAGACACAGGAGAACCTCTGGGTGCCTCTGGTTTGGCCTCAGTGCCAAAACAGTGGAAACTTGAATGGGCTGTTTAGGGACATCTGGGTCAGTTGTGAATGTCAAGGAATGGAGGTCCCATCACTTTTTTTTTTTCTGTCTTTGAACACACTCAGGCTGATTTTTTTAAATCTAATTTCCATTCCTTCCCCTTGTGTCTGTTGGCTCTCATGACCCTGTGCACCTCCAAGGAGAGTCACAGAATCACAGGGTGATGGAACAGTTTAGGCTGGGAGAGACTTCTGGAGGCCATCTGGTCCAAACCATGCTCAAGCAAGTCAAGTTCAGTCAAATCTTGAACACCTCTAAGAACAGAAACCCCACAGCCTCTCTCTGGGCACCTGTGCCAGTATTGGATCAAGCTCATGTTAAAGCAAAGCTCTATTTCTAACTTGAATTTCCACATTCCAGCTTAGATCCATTGCTTCTCATGCCACCATCATGGACCTCCCTCAAAATCTGGCTCCATGTTCTCTGTGTCCTCCTGTAAGTTGGTTGCTGTCAGCACTGGGACCCCTTCTGTGCCTGCTCTTCTCCAGGTGGAGCAAGCCCAGTTCTCTCCAATTCTCCTGACATGTCCTGAGCTCCAGGACTGCACCCAGCCTGGTGGCCTCCACACTTGCTCCAGTCTGTTTCTTGCAGAGGGATGCAAAGCAGGACACAGTGCTCTGAGGAGCCTGACTCCTCACTCTTCCACAAGGCAGCCACAAGATCCCATCTCAGCCTTCTCTCCTGGCTGGACAATCCCATCTTCCTCAGCATCTCCACATATTCCACATACTCCTGCCCCAGCTGTCCTGGTGCTCTTAGCTGGAACCTTCTGGAGCTGAAGCTGCTGCTCTGCACAGGGGACCCCCCACAGCCCTGCTGTCTCACCTGTGGAAGTGAAGAATCCTTTTCCTCACCCTCCTGGCTGCATTTTTGCAGATGCAGCCTGGAATGCAGCAGCAAACAGAGCTGTGTCTCTTCCAGAATCCAGAATTGATCACAGCCAGGTCACACAGGACTTGGAGCAGCACAGTCTGTGGACACCTGGAAGATGTCCCTGCCCATGGCAGGGGGATAGAACAAGATGATCCTTGAAGAAATCTTGCAATACAAACCTTTCCAGGATTCTGTGTTTCTATGAAATACACTGAACAGGAGCTGGGGGCCCAGGATAGAGCTGGGTGTTTGGAGAAATCCTCTCTGGGACCTTTCCCCTGCCTGCTTTTCTCATCCTAATCTTCCCAGGGTCCACAGCTCCTGTAAAAGGTGGCTGGAAGCTGCTGGAGAGCCCTCAGGCACTGGAGGGTCCATGACCAGGTGCCCACACTGCAGGGACACAGTCTGTGACAAAATCCCTGCCTGTCCAGCCCAGGGTGGCTGCTGGGCCACAGGAGCCCTCACAGCTCAGAACACTGCAGGCATCCCTCCCTGGGAAAAGGGAGCTCTGCCATGTTCTGTGGACATTCATGGTGTAAGTACTCCTAGAGAAGAGAGGGGCTTGAAGTGAGACCATTTTACATCACTGGCACTTCATGGTGCCCAAAACCACCTTTTGATTGCTGCAAGGGCCACGCCGGTGCCAGGGGGACCACAGTGCATGGGGCAGCACCAGGGGCAGCACAAGGGGCAGGGCAGGGGTGCCAGAAGGCACTGGAACTTTCTGAAGTTCAGGGCACAGTTTCCCAGGAACACTGGAGTACCTCTTCCCTGAAGGGTCTGTGGGGCTCCCAGGGGCTGCTGAGCTCAATGTCAACTCTGCAGAGAGTGATTTACGCCTGGTGTTTGATTTCCATCCAGGAGGTGAAAGTCATCTGGGTATTTACTCACCAGTTGAGCGCTGTGGAGATGCCCCAAGAACGTCATTCCCTGGGGAAACACTGCACTGTGAATTGTGGTTATTTTAAGGCAATTGCTTATTGGCACCAAATTATTTGCTTTGCCTCTGAAGAAAGCTCTCCACACGTGGGACACACAGATTTCATTGCCTGAGGACTGATCACTTGATGGTGAAGAGCAAATAAGCCCCAAGCCACTGGTCCTGCTGCCAACCAGAGGACAAGTTTGGGTCCCATGCCTCCACCCCCTCACCTGCTCAACCTTATAACTTTCAGGCTGGACACCCCTCCAGCCTGGCCAGAACCAGCAGCCTTGTGCTCCACAGGGTCCCAGAGACAGCATGGGTGAGTGTAGGGTGGGATGNGGATGGGATGGGATGGGATGGGATGGGAGCTCTGTGTGTGCCTGCAGGTCACAGGGACCCCAGCACTTTGCTGCAGGCTCTGTCCTCCCCACACCCTGGGTATCCTGGAGCTGAGTCCATCACCTTGTCTGTGCCTGCTCTGCCCTGGGCTGGCAGCTGGGACAGGAGCCTGCATGCTCTGCTATTTCCAGGTTGTACCAGTGTAGCCCTGGAGTGCCACACAGACCTTTTAAAAGTTTTGTATGTACATTCTTTGCAATTTTCAGTTCTCCAAGGAAAGTGTTAAATACTCTAGACTAGAAAAGGTATTTTTAAAATTTTCCTGGTGAATGTGTGATATTGAACAGATCTGGAGGTCAGATGCTCAAAAGCACATTGCTGTCCCCAGCAGAGCACCCACAAGGGCTGATCCTCCTCCTGCATCTCCTTCCTGTGCAGACTTTTCATGACCAGTCCCAGGGGAAGGGCTGGCAGTGGGGAGAGCATTTCTTCCCTGGGGGCCTCAAGGAAAAATGTCTTTAAACATTTCCCTAAACACAAGTATGTCAGCACACCAGATGTTATGTAGGAACTGAGAATGAATCAGTTGGAGTGAAGTGTGTTTAAAAGACTTGCTGTAAAGCTGTAACCAGCACAAATGATGGGGACATCTCTGAGCATCCCCAGAAAGGGGTGTTTGTCTCTAGGGTGGCTGCAATTCCACACAGGGGTTCCAGGCTGGCATCCATGATCATTTTCCTTCTCAGGCATCCCAGAGAATGATGCCAAACCCAGTTGGGAAATGCAATAGGTGTTGGCTCTGCTTGGTTGTGTACAGTGGGGGGTTCACAGGTGAGCTGTGCCTTACCAGGAACAGAATTCCCCATGGGCAGGCACCTGCACAATGTCCTACTCTTTAGGAATCATGAAAAACTTTTTGTTATTTTGCTTAGGTTGAATACTGCATAAAGTGTGCTGGTTTTTCCTAGTGCTCCGAGCCAGAGCAGAGCAGCTGTCCACATGTGGAAATCTTGAAGTAGCCACATACCCACAGAAGTTTACCCCGTAGTTTACCCCAGACCCACTCTGACTCCTGAAGGTCTATGCTGCCTCTCCTTGCCATGCTGTTCGCACACAAGGCTCTGCCTGGGCTTTGCTCCCACCCAGGATCTTCCTGCCCACAGCCCCAGCTCAATCCACATGAATGTGTCATGGGAGCTGGGAAAAAAGGGGATTCCTCCCTCTTCTTATCTCTAGTCCCGAGTCTTGAGGGATTTCTGATTATGGACACTTTGGGTTTGGACAAGGTTTTGACACTTCTTTGGTCTCAAATACCACTACAGCAGGTGCCACCACTAATGGCCCTCTAATGTGCATATGACAGCTCATCTAAATGAACTTGTCTGTGTGGGGCTCATGGCTCTGAGGGAGCTCTACACAGAATTTTATTTTCCTGTTTTACTCTGAATGGGATTAGTGGCTTTCTAGTAGAAGAGTCATGACCTCTTTCTTCCAATCTCTTCCCATTTCAGCTACCCAGTGCCTTTGTCTCCTACTTTTGACCTGCCTGCTGGCCCTGGCAGCATCTTTTCCTGATGTTGACATAAGAAACTTGTACCTCCTCAATGGCACAATGGATGACATTATGAATGCTCCCCCACAGTCCTCCCAGCTCGGTAAGTGTGGCCCCTCCAACAGGGAGAGGCAAACAAGGTCCTGATCAGTCAGACCCTACTCAGCCTACATCCTCAGCAGCCTGCCCACCCCTGTGTCACACCAAGGAAGGACTCAGCACTGCTCTGAGAGTGTCTTGCTGCAACAAGAGTAACCTTAGGGCCCTCCTCTGCTTGCTGCCTGCCTCATCACCTGCATAGCATGAAGTTCTTCTGTCCATAAGAGGCAGAATAGCCCAAATCTCAGAGCTCACAGGACCCCAGAAAGGACAATTTGGTCTCATTGGCAGCAAGACCAAGCCCAGAGTCTTGTGGGTCATGTGCTCTTCCTTGGAGAAGAAGGGTTAAAGATTCTCACAGTGTGTTTTGAAGACATGGAGAACAGTTCCCATCTCTGGCAATCACAAGGTCAGTGGAGAACTGAATTCAAGGAGGACCTCAATACAAAGAGGAAATAAATGAAGTTAATATAAAGAGTTTAAGCAGTGGCACTGGCACAGGGCAGTCAGCCAGGTGATGGCACAGGGTAACCTACAGGTACCAGGGAGTGTTGGAGCAATGAGGAAGCCTTGAAGGAATGCTTGGGAAAAAAGCCAGGGACTGTGGGTGGGATGTGGCAGGACAGAAGGAGCTGATTCCCTTCCAAGGGAGGAGGAAGTGTGCCCAGCAGAAGAGCTCAAAGTCCGAGTGTTTGGTGTTGGTTTCAGATCAGCTGTCAGGAAACTACCAGCACAGGGAGCTCGTGGCTGAGACAAGAGCCTGGGACAAGAGTTCAGCAAGAACTGCAAGTCTGAGCAGAGAGAGAATGTGTGCTCTGGGCTCCACAGTGCTCTCAGGAACATGGTGTGATGCAGGGGTTATCTTGTGCAGGGCCAGCACTTGGACTTGATGACCCTTGTGGTTTCTTTCCAACCTGGGATATTCCATGGTTTTGTGATCTCTCACCTACAGCCCTGGTAGTGTGCTCTGAAAACATCAGCAGCATGAATCCATGCTGGGTGAGCAGGGAGGCATGGCAGCATCCCAAAGTCTTGATTTGGAGAGGAATGCTTCCAAAGGGATGGGGTATGAAGGCAGAAAGGAGCAGAGGCAGACTGCCTTACAGTACAAACACGAGTGAACAGATTCATATTGCTGTGGTAAAAGTAAATGCTATGGTAGGAAAGTCCTCCAGACCATGTCACATGAGGGTTTCCCACTCCACAGAGGCTCAGGTTATAAAGAAAGTCAAAGGGAGTCAAAAAGAGAGTCAATATCAAAATTCAGAAAGTCAGAAGTCTGGCAGGCAGACTATGTCAGGAATGGGCTTATACAGAGTGCAAGAGGCTCAAGGTAAACACTTCACAAGGGAGGAGGCAAGAGTGCCAGCTGAGACTGAAGGCAGGGAGCAGGTATTTGAGGGTGTCAGAGCAGCAGCTGCAGGGTTAATTGCCTGTTTTAGAGAGGGGACAGGAATGGCTTTTGTGATTCCATAAGCCTGTGACTCATCCCTCTGTTTTACAGCCATCCGTGGATACAGAGATGTCCTTGCAAAAGAATTCCACTAACTCATTCCAAACCATCCTCTCTTCCAGCAACACCCTTCAAATTCCCTTTTGAGCAGACACCTCTCCCAACCCCCTGACACCTGAGCTGGTTTTCCTGTGTCTGCTCTCACATTTCTTCCCCCTCTCTTTAATCCCTCTTCTTCCCAAGTCCCTATCTGCTGCTGCTGCACTCTATCAACCATCTTCCCATGTTGTCACCATCATCTGGGGTTTTCCCCTACCCAGTATGTCCAAATCCTTTCCACCAAAAAAGAATCAGCCTCACTCTAACATCATATAAATTCTCCCAACTTGCTGATGTCTGAAATTGGAAAATTCCTCTAGAATTAAGAACAGTAACAGAAAAACCAGAACATTATCTGGAGAAGATTGAGCTCTCCTAGCAGGCATGTGACATGTGAGCTCTCCACTCTCACTCCTGTCTCCTATGTTCATTTAGATGATGATGGTGATGGACACGTCCGACAGGCCAGAGACATCGCCCACCACCCACCAGCGAGCCACGGTGAGTCTGCATCTGCTGGGGGCTGTCCCCACCCCTGGGCTCACCAAGAGCTCTGACAGCTCTGATGTTGATTTTCAGATGGGCTGCAGAGGTGCCACAGCTCATAGCCTCAGGGGGTTCTGCTACCAGCTGTGTACTGGGATCAGTATTTGATGAGGTGCTTTTGCATGGGGAATTTTCCAGATAAAGGTCCAAACTGGAAAGTGGTGCTTCATTACTGGGAAGTGGTGATTAGTAATTTTCCTGTTTTCACTACACAATCAATGAGAAGACTGGATCTGACAGAATTACTGAACTGGCTGGGTTAATATTAGCCCATAAACCAAAGATAGGTCCTACCCCACCCACCTGGTGGGGACAACCGGTGACAGAGGTGCAAATTCCTTCCCAGCAGTGTGTAGGTACATTCAGCTGTTTGTTGTGTGAGATGCAGACACTCTGGAGCATGGAAAGGCCATAATCAAATCCAACAGGTCAGGAAGTGTCTAAAGAGCTACTTGGATAAGGCCAGAGAACAGCAAAGGCTTTGCCCTGTTGATATCCCAAGGGCTGATTTAATTGTTAGAGATATGGATGTCATGATCACCCTCTCCCCGGGGCAAAGCACTAAACCTCTGTGCTGTACCAGCAAGTGACTTTGTCCCCCAGATTTGCATTTGTCTGTGGTGACACATCATCTTCCTGACACAGGCAAATCATTGAGACTGAACCCACCCTGGAGGAGGGTCCTTGGGTGACAGTGATGCCTGGCTTGGTCTCACCAGACATTTTTGCAGTGTGTCCCCATCAGTTGGAATCCAGTCTTAGGAAGATGTGAAGCTCAACTCTTACACTGATCATGTCAAGATTTTGATTTACTGTTGTAAGTAAATCAAAACCAAGCATGGCAGGAATATAGCCTAGGAATGTGTGTGCAAAAGGATGCAGACACAATACTCCACTTTTAGGGGGATTTAATAAGCAGCTCTTGCTTCCAGCCTCAGCTTGGCCCAAGGACTGCAGTGAGATTCCCCGCGGCAGCCACAGTGGTGTGTACATCATCCAGCCCAAAGGGCTGCACCACCTGGTGGTGTACTGTGAGATGAACGTGACCCACGGGGGCTGGACCGTCATCCAGAGGAACCAGAGGGACACCCCTGTCACCTGGGCTGAGTCCTGGAGCACCTACAAACATGGCTTTGGGAACGTGCACACCGAGTTCTGGCTGGGCACCGAGTACATCCACCAGATTGCCAAGCAGAAGGTTTACCAGGTCAGGTTTGTCATCCAGGACTCTGCTGACACCTTCAGCTTCGCAGACTACAACCTGTTCAGCCTGGATGATGAGTCCCAGGGCTACCGGCTCCGGCTGGGCTCCTACAATGGCACAGCTGGGGACGCCATGACCTCAGACAATCCCAACAACATGCATGACAACATGAAATTCTCCACAAAGGACCGGGATCAGGACACCTACAGTAAGAACTGTGCCTACAGCTACGAGGGAGGGTGGTGGTACTCATCCTGTTATTCTGTGCGGCTGAATTACAAGGGTGGCATGACATGGGGCAACCTGTGCAAGGGGAACTGCAAATCCTCTCTCATCCTCATCAAACCAGCTTCATACTGTTAGTGCTTCTTCCTCCTCCTGTCCACAGTGGACACTCTGCAAAGGCTCTGCATGGCCAAAGGGTGTGAGCAGAGAGAGGAGCACAAGGGTAGCAGGGCTTTAATGAAATGCCACTTTACAATCCCCCCTGCAATTGCAGACTCCCCTCTGTTCAGCTCCATGCTCCATTCCCCTGTGCTTGCCAATGATTCCTTGTTATTATGTTCATAATCAAGAATTTAAAAAAACACACATGAAATTTGTGGATTCCACATGTGCCTTCTCTGTAGGAGGAAGACACACAGCCCTGGAGTTACATCAGTTTTCTTGCTCTCTCCAGAACTCACAGAAAGCAAAAAAGCTGCATGCCCCAAATTTCCATATACTCTGAGCCTCTCTGAGTGTTTGATAAAGCATCCAATAAATATGCTTGCTTGAGCTCATTCTTCAGTAATGACATCTGTTCTGTACCTCTGATCTTGTCCCCTGAGACCCAAGAAATCCCATGTCAGGTGCCAGGACTGGAGTCTTGAGGCTTATCATAGAATCACAGCCTGGTTTGGGTTGGAAGGGACCTTAAAACCCATCTCATTCCAAACCCTCTGCCACGGTAGGGACACCTTCCACTAAACCAGGTTACTCAGCCTGGAGAGAGAAATCCTTGAGTGTTTCTCATGCATGTAAGAAAATTAAACCCAGTTAGACTGTGATAAAAGCCCTGTGATCTGCATGGGGGTGTTCAGAAGGGACCTAGCACGTGGAAGAACTGATCCCACATCATCACCAAACTCACAGTCATGAGTCAGAAGTTGAGGCAATGTCCTGGTGCCAAGGTCCCGCTCCTGCTAGGAAGCTGAACCCATCAGGATGTGTTCTGTGCTGCCTGGCTGTCTGTACTGCCATGCTTTGATCCTGCAGAAACAGGATTTCAACGCCATCAGTAGACCTGTCTGCTGTGATCATGAAGCAATGAACTCAAATGGAAGCAAAGGAGAAGTAGGCTAGGTGTTAGAAATGAGGAATTCTCCACTTGAATTAGGAGAGACTAATGAGGGCAGACCTAACTACAGGAATGGGACCCCCATACCCAAGTCTCTGAAGGATTAGATTTAGATGAACTTTTGCCAGGAAAAAGACCAGGCAGAGCTAATGCTGTGAGGCTGCAGGACAGGGTCCCTAACAGCTCCTTTGTCCTATGATTGTTCCAGTACTGCTAGGATAGACTGTCAGAGAAGCACTTTGGTATTCATAAACCCTGTCTGGTTTTGAACTGCAGCAGCACAGTAACAGCCATGAGTTTCACTTCCAGGACCAATGGCTTAGGGAAAACCCATCCCTGGCTCACCAGCTGCAGAGTCCAATAGGTGCTGGGAGCCATCCAGAGAGGTCTGAGAAATTAGAAAATGCTGAGAGAAATGAGCAGTGGGGGATGTCTGAGACAGAGAGAGCCTGACACTGCTCCAGGGAATGGCCCTCAGCACTGCAGAGTGGGGGGCACCTGCACCTGGGGATGTCTGAGGAAAATGTGAGCTTGGCTATTCCTGCTGAATTGTCTCTTGGGGCTGTACTGAGAGCCTCCAGCACCAGGCACTGAGCCCCCCAGAACAGAGCATGAAGGAACAGCCTATGCCTGCCTTGGAATGTGCATCACAGCACAGGGAGGGGAAGCACAAAGCAGCTCCAGCATGGATTTGCCTTGGCTGGAAGAGCAGCTCTCCTGTTCCAGGGTCAGAAGCTGGTAGAGCAACGAGACATGGCTGTTAGGGGGGCCTCAGAATTTTTCTTGTAGGTTTCTGAATGCCTGCAAGCATTTAGTGACCCTGTGGCAGTAGTTCCTGGTCCCAGTGGGGCAGCCTTCTTCGGGGGATGAAGGGGCCCACACAGACCCACTGTGACAGGGTACCCCAGTGACAGAGTGCCCCAGTGACAGGGAGCCCCAGTGACAGGGAGCCCGAGTGACAGGGTACCCCAGTGACAGAGTGCCCCAGTGACAGGGAGCCCCAGTGACAGGGAGCCCCAGTGACAGGGTGTCCCAGTGAAAGGGTGTCCCAGTGACAGGGAGCCCCAGTGACAGG
>VXBI01006897.1:35547-108255 GCA_013397375.1 Toxostoma redivivum
GTACGGCGGGACCAGCACTGAGGGACTGAGGGGCCTGTCGTGCGGCGGGGAGGGGTCGCGTCATGGGGCGGATATCGCGGGGACCCACCGGGGATGGGGCGTTGGTCCTGGATCCTGCCGGGAGTGGTGGGGACCCTGCCCCGGCATGTGGCAGCGGCGAGGAGTGGAGGGAGAGGGTCAGATCCTGACATGAGGCGAAGGCGTGCTCAGGTCATGCCGTGAGGCGGTGCGGATTCAAATCTAGCATTGGGGGATGTCGCCGTGGGGTTGCCGCCCCTCGCCCACGCTCTGCCTGTGCCCTCAGCTCCCGGGTGGTGGAGATCCAGTCACAGATGTCGGAGCGTGCTGTGGAGCTGCTGGGGCTGCCCGAGGACCGTCCGTGCCTCCTCCTGGACGTGGGGTGAGTGCCCGGTTCCATGGCACATGGAGGAGTGCACAGGGTGAGGGGGCAGTCAGGTCCCACAGCACCAGTGCCTTTGTGGGCTGAAGAAGAAGGACAGGCTGTTGGTTGTGTCTGGCCAGTAGCAGCCTCAGACCAGCCCTGTGATCCCAGCACTTTTCCCCGTCCTCCCTCTAGCTGTGGCTCTGGGCTGAGTGGGGATTACATCTCTGAAGAGGGTCACTACTGGATTGGGATGGACATCAGCCCTGCCATGCTGGGTGAGCACAACCTCCTGTGAGACCCTCAGAGGCCCCAAAGGTGGGAGCTGATTGCCTGAGCTGTGCTCTGTTCTGTGCAGATGTGGCCGTGGAGAGGGAGGTGGAAGGAGACCTTCTCCTTGCAGATGTGGGTCATGGCATTCCCTTCAGGCCTGGCATGTTTGATGGCTGTATCAGGTGAGTCTGTGCATGTAGCTGAGCTCTCCTGATGCCCCACAGAACTGCACAGTACCCATGGTGCTCATCTGGTAAATCACAGGTGAGAGAGACTGGCCTTGTCAGCTGCTCTCTGTGTTCTGTGCAATTTGGCTCCATTACTCCAGGACAAATCTCCAAAATTCTGGATGGTAGAAACAGCTTGTGACAGCTGTTTCCCAAGTGATGTATGTCCTTTTGTGCTGGTGAGATAGGAATTCTGTTGAAAAAAATAAAGTAAAACTGGGGATATTGCCAGGATGGCTGAGACCTGCACCAAGGAGAACAAAGTATGTGGCATTGCTTACAAAAGTCAGTCCCTGGATCAAGGATTTGATGGTTGGTTTTGGTATGAGGGGGACAGAAGGACTTACCTGCTTAGAGAATAGCTGGGATGAACCAGGGACTGTCCATTGGTGAGCCAAAAGCTCTGTTTTAGATTGCTCATTGGGAAAACCTGCTTGGCCAGGCAAGGGACACAGCTCTCAAATATTCCTCAGGAGCTGTAATGATTGGACCAGGATAATGGGTTCAAGCTGAAAGGGGGAAAATTTAGGTGAGATACACAGAAGAAATCATCCCCTGTGAGGGTGGTGAGGCCCTGGCACAGGTTGCCCAGAGAAGCTGTGGATGCCCCATCCCTGGGAGTGTCCAAGGCCAGGTTGGACAGGGCTTAGAACAGCCTGGGATCGTGGTAGTCATTCCTGCCCACAGCAGGGGCTGGAACAAGCTGAGCTTTAAGGTCCCTTCCAATCCAAACCATTCTGTCATTCTGTGATTTGAGCACTCAGCCTAAAGGGGATGCTTGGTGATGCTTTTGTCCTGTTAAGTTTTGGCATAGCGAGTCTCCAGAGGGGTTTATGTAACTGCAAAACAGAAGGCAAAGCAACACAGAGGAAATGAAATAATTTCCCTGAGGCCCAGCACATTCCTAGTGCAGGAATTCAGCTCAAAGGGGAGTGGCAAGCTCTGTGAAGGAATCAATGACTCAGTGTCCTGGGGGTCTGCTTTTCAGTATTTCCGCAGTGCAGTGGCTCTGTAATGCTGACAAGAAATCACACAGCCCCCCAAAACGCCTCTACAGATTCTTCTGCACTCTTTACACTGCCTTGGTAAGTGCCACCCTCTACCAGCCATGTCTCTGCTGCTCTTATATTTTTGCTGGTGCTTTTTAGCAAGATATTTCAAGGTTGTTTTAAGTAAATGCTGCTCTGAAGCAGGACTGGCAGGAGCACCCACTGCCCATCTTCTTGCATGGTGCTGCTTCTCATCAAGGTTGGACTCGATGGTCTTGGTGTTTTTTTCCAAACTTAACAGTTCCATGATTCTGTGATACCTGATGTTCCCCCTGTGCTTCACTAGCTCTGTGGGCTGAGCAGCTCTCCTGGGAGCCTTATCCCAGAGGTTTTGGGGAGGAGGGAGCTCATGTTTGGGGCTGGGATGGGGTGACCCAGAGAGTCACCTGCACTGGACAAGTGTGTGATCAGCTTTATTTCCTGCAGGCCCGAGGATCCCGAGCCGTGCTGCAGTTGTACCCCGAGAACTCCGAGCAGGTACAGCCCATCACTCAGTCAGAAAAGGGTACAGGCAGAGAAATCATACACTGTCTGGGGCTCTGAATGCATTGTGTTCTTCCACATCAAATCTGTGTCTCTGTCCTGCCTGCCACTTATAAAGCTCTTCAAGAGCCCAAAAAAAATAACCTGTAAGGAGGATACCTTGTGCAATTTCTCTTGTTTCATAGATTGTCTTGGGCTGAGCCTTAAAATTAAAGTGGTGGGATATAATGTGAATGTGAGTTTAAAGACTGGCTGTAGTCATCAGCACTGCACTTTAACTCAGACCTGGAAAATCCAGCCCAGTATCCTTCTCCTAGAGAGTCTGCTGTGCCAGCTAACCCAGGCTCAACTGAGGAGCAGGGAGAACCAGCAAAGGCAGGGAATTGGTGTCTAGATGGTGCTGCAGAACCAGGAGATAGGTGCAGAGCTTAGCAGGAGGAGGACAATCTGTCTTGGGAATGCCCAGTCAAGTGTGCTCCTCCCTGAGGTCTCTTGGGCTGTCCTGGGGGATGACTGCTGATTAACTTTGCACCTGCTGCCTTTCCCAGCTGGAGCTCATCACAGCCCAAGCCATGAGAGCTGGATTTACAGGGGGAATGGTGGTTGATTACCCCAACAGCGCCAAAGCCAAGAAGTGAGTCCTGGATCTCTGTGTATGTTTGGGGTGAGGCCTGGGTTTAGCAGAGTTGTTTTTTCATTTTTCCCCCTCCCTGAGCTGTTCTCTCTCCCATTATACACTACAGAGGTTAAAGCTTAGGTCTGACTCTGTTATAAACCATCTCAGTCTTGGCCAGGGACTGAGACTCACGTGCTGAATCCCATTTTCATGCTTCTCATTCTTGTTCTTTCAGGTTCTTCCTTTGTCTCTTTGTTGGGACATCTGGCACATTACCAAAGGTGAGAGCCTCCATGAGACAGTAGAGCTGCTGTCCTGGCTGCTGGATGATGTGGAAGAGCTGTGGGCAGTGTGGGAGCCAAACAGCTCTGTGAGTGCAGATGTGACTTTGTTTTTACATTTTCTGCCAGTCACTAAGCCTGCTCTCATATAATCACAGACTGGTTTGGGTTGGAAGAGACCTTAAGGCTTATCTTGTTCCAAACCCCCGCCATGGGCAGTGACACCTACCACTATCCCAGGTTGCTCCAAGCCCTGTCTAACTTGACCTTGAACATTTCCAGGGATGGGGCATCCCAGCTTCTCTGGGCAACCTGTGCCAGGGCCCCACCACCCTCAAGGGGAGAATTTCTTTCAATATCCAATATAATCCTGCCATCTTTAAAGCTGTTTTTCTGACATCTGTTTTTTTTTTTTTTTGCCATGATTTCTGGAAGACCACTTTGTTACTGCTCTGGTCCTTCCCCTTGCACATCCCTGCATTCCCCCTAGTTTTGATGGGCTGATGAATAGCTGTGCCTGGTTCAGAGGAGAACACAACTTCCCAGTTTTGCTTTCCAGGGCCTTGGTACCGAGTGTGCCAGTGAAGAGCCACACCAGGCAAAGTTCACCAATGAGAGGTATGGTGTGGGGGTGAGGCTGTAGGTTCTCCCCAGCAAGGACTGGGGGGCTTTGAGGGCTGAGTTTTACCTGGGACCACACTGCTGCTGTGTGAGAAGCAATGGGAGGGGAAGGACAGGGAGGACTCATAGCAGCCCAGGAGCTTTATCTTCCCAAGGGCCTGAACACAGGCAACAAAACCAGTTAGTTCCCAGGGCTCTTCCATGGGGTTGTAGGTGCTCACCCTAGAGCTGTAGCTCAGAAGTCAATCAGCACTTTCTGTCCAGCACTAGGTTCTCCAGCTGATGCCAGTGGTGTGGGAGAGAGAATGTTTACAGGGCTCATGATGGAGCCATGGAGGCGAGCTGCTGTGCCCAAGTCCTGGCATTCCCTTTTTCCTCCTGTCCAGGTCTTTGCTCAGCTCTGCTTATCTGTGGCCTGGGGGTTTCTGATGCTGGCCAGGTCTCTTCCCACAGCAGTGGTGCAGGGAGGAGTCCCTCTTGCAGCCAGTGGGAGAGACAAAACAAAATCCAGAGGAAAGTTGTCATGACTGCCAGGAGCTTGTGGCTGCCATGTTTTCCTGCCTCTTACATTGCTGTTCTCTGCTCACTTAGTCTAAGGGGTATCTGGTCTTGGAGGGCAGTAGCAGAGCTGGGAACTTTGTAGGAAGCCTGACTTTGTGTGCTTTGGAGTAGAGCAGACAAGGGGAAGGTGGTCGTGCATGAACCTGTAATCCCCTGAGATCCCAGAGTGCAGCATGCTGCTGGTATGGCATGGGGGTGTGCTGGACTGCTGGAGTTCATAGGTCAGGATCCCTCAGCTCTGAGCCAGGGCTGGAATCAACCTCCTTCTTCAGTCTGGAGTTTGGCCACCTGCCCCAGAGCTGGCTGAGCCTCTTGCCCAGGGGAGGTGGGATGGAAACTCAACTACTCTTGTGACCCAGTTCTGGGTGACAATCTTCAGGGGCAGAGAAATGTGTCCCCACACCTCAGTTCCTCTCCAGCTGCTGTCCACTCTCCCCACAGGACACGGTTCAGAAATGTCAAGGGCAAGTCTGTGAAGAAAAGCCGGGACTGGATCCTGGAGAAGAAGGAGCGCAGACGACGCCAGGGCAAGTGAGTTCAGCTGACTCCTGCCTCAGAGGCTGGACTGGCCTGCTGTCACCTGTCCAAACTCTTGTCACAAACCTGCTCCCTTCCCCTCCCTGCAGTGACCTGCAGGTGGTGCTGAGCTGTTCCTGCTTTTCCCACAGGGAGGTGCGAGCAGACACAAAATACACCGGTCGGAAGCGCCGTCCTCACTTCTGAACTGCTCTGGACACTGCTGGCATGGAAGGTGGCATGTGGGTGCCTTCAGCGAGCCTCCTCCTGTGGATGACACAGATGGCACCCCATGCCTGGGGACTTGCTGGGACTGCTCATTGTGGCTCTTAAAGTTACAGACTGGCTCAGGCGCTGCCAAACAGCAAAGCTTCCAGCCCTGTTTCCCTGGTGGAGGTGCAGATAGTGCTCTGGCCACTTGGGTGTCTGCAGTGCCATCACTTACCTTCCTGAGTGCAGTGAGCCAGCTGAGCTCCAGGTAAGCCAGGATGTGATATCCAGTTCCTCACTAAAGAGTCCAAGAGTTGGAAGTGTTTGCTGGTCTCCTGCGTCCTGCCCTTGGTGCTGGGAGTACTGAGGTGGGAATATGGTACCTCATTCCCTGCCAGCTGCCCCTCTGCCTGCAGAGGATCCACACTGTCAAGGTGTAGCTCCATGAAGACAAAGTTGCTCCTGGCACAAGTGTTATTCCAGTAGCCATTTACTCCTGTCAGTGCTTGGCACCAAGCCCACCCTGTCTGCTTTAGTGCTTCCAGGATGCTGGGAACTCCCCATCACCTCTTCCCTTCCCTTGAAACAAGGAGAGGTGCCACCCAGAGCTTTACAGTTACAAATGTTTATTCTACATAAAAATTCCACAAAATGGGAAGCTGTTTTGCACCCAAAGCCTTGGGAGAAGAAAGGAATGCTAGCAGGAAGGGAAAGAGGGAAGGAGAAGAGAGGCAACATACAGTGTCATCCAGCCCAGTGAGACAGAGCAAGCCAGGGTCAAGATCCACATAGAAAACAAGGACACTTAGCTCACAGTACAGCAACAGTAGAACTCCACGGGGGGCTTGGAAAGCCTTCAAGTACATTAATTACAAAAAAAAAAAAAAACAAAACCAAAAAAAACCAACCAAAAAAACCCCAAACAATCCCCAGTTCGAGTGCAAGCTGTGCGTGCCCCACACTGCTCATGGAATACTGCATCAACACGCTCCCGGCATGGGGAGGGCGGGTGGCACTTGGAACAGAGGTGGTGGAACCCAAAGGACAAGCGGGTGCAGGTTGGGGGCTGGAAAGAAAAGGTGAAACATCTTCCCAAAGCACAACCACACTTGGTGATTTGGTCTGTACATGCAACAACAGGTAGGTAAAAAGGAACTCAATGGGGCTTCCCGTAGTGCAGGGGTAATTATTGCACCAAAACACCCTCCCCTCACAGCGAGGACAGTGTGAGCCTGCCTGTGGGGCAGCAGTGGCAGCCTGCTCCTCATCTCCCTTGCTTTGGAGCCCAGCATTGCTGCTGCCCACGGGATCCCAGCAAAGTGCCAGTGGCCCTGACTGGCCCCATCCAACTCCTGCTGCTGTGAGGGCTGCTGGCAGTGGTGGTGCCAACAAGGAGCAAGGACCAAGAATCCTCCCCTGGTGCAGTTCTTGGCCTTGTGCCTTGACAGGGGTGCCACAGCCCTGATGTCAGGTGAGCTTGTGCCACTAAAGCTGCTGTCTGGAAGAAAATATAGTCACCTTGTGCTAGCAGTGGGCATGGCTGCAGGACAGGAGCATGGCTGAAGGGCAGGAGCCTGGGAGGAGGGTTTTCCTGCCTGCCCAGTGTTATTGCTTCCTGGAGGGGCCCTGGGGCTCTTGCTGGCCTGGCAGAGTGAGCATGGACGGCAGTGGCAGGAGCTGCTGATGGACAGGAGCATGGCCACTCCCTTTTCCTGCAGTCAGCTCCCCCTGGAGCAGAGACCCTGCCCTTGCCTGCCTCCTACCCCTGCCTGCATGGTCCTGGTGCCCCAAGCCCTTCAGTGCACGCAGGCTGCAGTGCTGGAGCTCACATCCAGGTGTGGGACTGTGAAAGAAGGGGGCTCTGGTCTGGGATGTTCCCATGGCTGCACCCTGAGGGGCTAGGGCTAGGCACTGTGGGGAACCAGGCTGGACCCACTTCCCAAGGGCAGCTGCATGCAACAAGGGGCTGCAGGGGGGACCTCGGGTAACAGCGGCAGAGAAGAAGCTGTGTCAGGGCTGCTGCTGGGCAGGGCTGGCCCTGGGGGAGGCAGCACTCTATGGCTGCAGCCACTGCCTTTGCCCTGCACCCCGGGGGCACCACACACAGCCAACACCTGAGCCACAGCACCCTGCCAGAGCTGGGAGGTGATGGTGTCCAAGGCTGGAATACTGGCTGCCATCAAGTGTCCCTTTTCTGCTACCAGCACCAGACAGACAGCCCCTGTCCCAGTGTGGCAGTGAGCCTAGCCTACCCTGGGCCTCCTCTGTGGTAGTTTGCCATGTGCACAGGCCAGCCAGAGCCCTGGGGGCTCCAGAGGAAGGTGAGGGCAGAGCCCTGTCCCTAGCCTGAGGGAAACAGGCAATGGCAGTACTGGACCCTCCCTGTGCTGCTACTGGGCTAGGAGCCCACAGCAGCTGCATCTGTGTCATGGACACGGCAGAGGGCACAGGGCGCCCAGGCTGTCCCGCAGCACCCCACTGAGAGCAGGTGCCTCACTGGATGGCTGCGCAGAAGGGCTCGGTGCCAGGAGCAGCAGGGTGCCAGCAGGTGGCAAACAGGCAGTGAGGAACTGGCCTGTTCAGAGCCCGATTGGATACAGGAGGAGGAAGGCTGCTACTCCTCACCTGCAGGGGGCTGGATGCAGCAAGGGCTGCTCCTGGGACCACAGCAGGAGAAAGCCCAACTGCTTCTAACCCCCGGCCTTGGGTATGAGAAAAAGCAAGGCTGGAGCAGCCCTGCTTGCAGGTGACTGCTGCCAGGGGCTGTGGACATCAGCAACAGTCCCAAACCCCAGCAGGCAGAGTCCAGGCCTGTGGGCAAGAAGAGCCAGGACCACCATGTGCCGGGGCTGAGAGCACTGTGATGAGGCTGTGGTGCAGGATGAGCAGCCAGTGAAATTCACTGGCCTTAGACTATCTGTGCCATCCTGCCCTGTCAGGCCAGCATCCAGGAGCAGCACTGGCCCTGATGTGCCCTGTTCCTGTCCCCAGGCAACTGTGATGGCCCCAAGCAGCAACTCCTTATTCCACACTGCTCCATCAGGCAGCCACCACCTGCAGTGGCACCTCCAGCCTTTGGCAGCCTACTGGGGTGGGGGCTCATGTAGGGAGGGGACAGCCCTGCCACTGGAGGAGTGGCAGGGATGGAGCCCCAGAGCCAGACACAGTCACTGGCCAGGCAGGGCTGGGTAGAGCGCACCCCTGGGGAAGGGCCCCGAAGAGAAGCAGCCCGAGGGAAGGTGTTTACAAGCACAGATGCGGCTGACAGACATGAGAGTTCGAGGTGATGGGCAAGCTGGGGAGGCTGACTGGGCACCCAAGGACCCCTAAGAGCCATCATCAGTCCCTCCTCAGCTGTCACTAACACAGACTGTCCATCCCAGGATGAGCAGCAGTGCCCAAGGGCACTTCTGTCCCCCACCTGGTCCCAGCCAGCCACCCAGCCTGGAGCAGTGATGAGAGCTTGGGTTCCCCCTCCAGGGTCCCCCGTGCACCCATCACCATCGCCTGCCCCCCCTGCGCCCCGGGGCTGGAGCTCCCTCCACACAGACGCACCGCACCGCACACACAGCGTCACAAACAACCATGCATTAGAAACTGAAATGCTGCTGGGAGGCTCCGGGGCTGCGTGGGTTGCTCCGGTGTGGCTGCAGCCCCATGGCACGCGCGGCTCCATCCATCGCACACAAACAGTCCTGTGGGGTGAGTCTAGCCGAAAATGCCACCGAAGGTGGAGGCGATGACGATGCCCAGGATCACACAGCAGATTATGATCATGATCTTCTTCTGCTCAGGTGTCCCAGCAGCGGTAGGAGAGAGGGGAGAGGGGATGGTGAGTGTTGGGGCAGGATGGACCCAGGAGCTCTGTCCAGGCAGTCTGTCCTGTTCCCCTTTGCCTAGGGTGGGCTCTGAGCAGTACCCTGGCAGCCAGAAGGGCTCTGGCAGTCCTGGGCAGGGAGGGAGCCCCCTGCTCCTGCTTCTGCCCTGGGTTGGCAGAGCTGAGCTGGTGGCCCTCAGGTCCCCATGCTGATAGAGGACCAGGTGTTGGGAACAGGAGACAGCTGGCACTGTGCTTAGGGTCTGAGCTGAACCATGACCTTTCCCTATTTTTTTTTGCATGGGATGTGGCTCTCACAGCATGCCAGGTGCAGGGGTCCGCCTTGTCCCTTTTCCTCCCCCCAGGCAGCATTCCTGCCCTATGGCTCATTGTCACCTTTCACACAATCTGAGCTGAGAGCTCTGGTTCAGCTGTGCCACCCTCAGGACGTGGGCTGCTCCCAGTGCTGTGGGGTAATGTGGTCCCCGGGCAGCAGCAAAGCTGTGCCAGGTTGCCTGGGGCAGGCAAGGTGCCAGCTGGGCCCTGTGCCTGGCATGGAGGTGTCAGCAGTGCAGGCAGGGGCAGAAGGGCCCCAGGCAGAGCCGTGACTCACCCGTCTGGCTTTGCTCTGGTACTTCACCGCTTTCTTGGTGTCGGACACAGCCCGCTCCACGTAATCCACCGAGTGCTCCACGTTGTACTCGATGCGGTCAATCATTTCTCCCTGCAGGAGGAGGACACAGCCCACGCGCCCACGCGCATGCAGACCTGAGCTCCTTCCTGCTCTGCTGCTCCCTGGCTCCGGCTGGATGCTGCCCTGCCCAGCAGCCCTGCACAGAGAAAAGCTCTATCAGCTGCCTGTGGGCACTGGGTGTTTCCTGGGGTGCCCTGGGGTGCGAGCTCTGCACTGCATGCCCCATCCCAGAGGATCTCCGTGCACATCCCAGCAGGGACACAAGCAAGGGTGAGAGACAAGGGAGTTCCCAGCCTGGTCCTGGCACTGACCTGTCCAGTATCTCAGGTGACATCAAAGCAATAACAGGATCTACACTAGCACCACACCACATGTGAAACAGGAGGCATGGCAGGGAGCAAGGACAGCACCAGTAGCACCATGAGGGATGCTCATGAAACCATGCACGTGCAGGGACCCCTGCTCTGCTCCACACAAGTGCTGCACTGAAGGTAAGGAGGGTCCAGAGCAAGGCCAGCCAGGACTGCAGAGCCCTGCAGGGACCCTGCCCTGGTCTGCCCCTGCTGCAGGGGAAGGCTGGGAGTGGGGGCTCCTGTGGGTGTGGGGACATGGGTTAGGGGGAGCTACTCCAGCCTTGTTCCCCTCCTTTGGCCCCATCCTAACCAGGAAACAGTCCTGCAGCAGCTGGACAGGGCTGTCAGGAGTGGGAGGTTTGAAGCCCCATGTTCTCCTGCATGGCATGGAGGGAATTGAGGCCACAGAGCCATGGGCTCATAGCCAGCAACTCTGCAATGCCCATTTCTCAACCTAATGCTAGACAGCACAGGGGCCCTGGGGTGCTGAGTACTGAGCCCACCAACTGCTCCCTGTCTTGTGTAAAGCTGCTGCTTCTTCTTCCTACCTGTCCCATGCCCAGAGCAGATCAGAGCTGCCAGCCCTCTGTTCCAGCAGCTTCGAGCTTCTCACCCACAGGACAAGGGTGCTGGCACTGTCTAGCCCGTAGAGCAGGGCACGGAATCATGAATTCCCCACATATGTCCCCCATTACAGACAAGACAGGCCACCAACACCACCGTGCCCTGGTGACCCTTGCCATCCTGCCACTGGCCATCCCAGCACCATGCAAGCAGCAGCCATGCAGGAGCAGCCATGCAGAGCAGAGCATGCAGCACCACGGGGCTTGGCCAGTGGCCTTTACCTGCCACCGACGTCTCCTCGGGCCATGGCAGCATGGCGGGCAAGAAGGGGGGTGAGCAAAGACACAGGAGCATGTGCCTGGCTGAAGGGACTGGTGCCATGGCTGGCAGCACAGCCAAGGGGCACCTCGAGCTCACCCACCTGGGCCTGGTGCTCCAGGGAAGATGAAGAAATCTCCCCCTGCATGGCAGCCAGCCAGTGCCCTCCTCCTGAGCCCCTCAATGAACCTCCCACTCCACACACACAGCACCCCAACTCTGGGGTGCCAGGGTGGCTCCAGCCCTAGGGAGCCCAGCTCAGCCCCACTGGGAGCCATGCTGGTCTAAGATTTAGTTTTTCCTCTCAGGGGAGGAAAATACTGCAGGGGAGCAGTGTTCTCCAGCCTCCCACCCACCGCAGGGAGCCCCATTGCCCTCCAACCCCTTCAGGTGAGCCCCTGGGCTGCACCTTTTCCCCACCTGGCTCTCCACCAGCATGGCCATGTCCATGAACATGTCGTGCAGCTCTCGGATGCTGTTCTCCAGTTTGATGATCTCACTGTGCCGTGTCTCAATCTCATTCAGTGCCTGCTTGGTGATGTTTGAATCCATGATGATCTGCAGAGAAAATAAGGCCACTGAGCACCATGCTCAGACCCACCTTTGATGCTGGGACTGGGGGCAACAAAAGAGGGATGAGCAGGAGCTACAGAGCCCCTCCAACCACCCCAAGCCAGGTAGTTTGCAGCAGGATGCTGGGATTCAGACTCCGCTCCAGCAGCATCCTCGGGCCAAAGCTGAGCCCCTAGGCCCCCCCTGCAGGGGCTGTGATCATGACTCCCAAACTGAGGCCACTGTGGCAGCACATCCACCAGCCCACCCCTGGCTGAGGGGGCTGGCTCAGGTGCAGCTGCTATCAGTGCTCACCCCAGACGAGAAGATGGCTGGGTTGCCGCTCTCCAGCATGTCCTCCAGCTCCTCACTGGTGGTGGTCCTGCCAGCTGCAAGCACACAACAGAGGTCAGTCAAGAGCCCCCTGTCCCCACCACAGGTCCCACAGCCCCACCACAGGGCTCTGCTCACTCCATGGTATTGTTCCTAGGAGTGGAACAGAGCAAAGCTTTCAGCCCCATGAGCAGAGGGGCAGTTTGAGGGGCTGCCCTCTCACAGCCTGGCTCTGATACTCCTCATTTTAAGGGCATCAAGCTGCCAGCTTGGCTCAGCTCACAGAGGAATGTCCACTTGTCCCTCCTGGACACACCTGGGCAGGGAGCAGTGCTAGGGGACCAGCAGCCACCAGCATCCATGGTGAAGGAGGAGGGATGGGGAAGAGGCCACAAGCAGTTTCCTGACAAACCCTGTCCCAGGCAGTTCAATGCCATGAGGACACTGAGCTCAGCTACACTGCCCAAGTTTTGGTCTTGCTGCTGTGTGACAGAAGCCAGGCTCTGTCTTCCCCATGTGGCAAAACCCTCCATATCTCTGGGGACCTCCAGCCCCATGGCTCCTCTAAAAACAATTCACCCACACCATGTGTGTCCTTCCCTTCTCCACCCCAAGCAGCAGAGAGAAATGCTGATCACTCCATGGGTGGCACTGATCCCTGCATGACCTGCAGTGTATTTCTTGGGCAAGCAGCCATGCGGGACACATGGAATCACAGCCAAACAGATGGAGATGCTGGGGAGGGCACTGGGGCTGCCCAGTGGGATGGGGGAAGGTGAGCAGGTCACCTGAGACAGGACAAGTGACACCAGTGCCAACAGGGCAGTCAGGCAGGAACAGCTAATGAAGTGACTCCACCAAGATTGATGAAACAAAACCTGCAGAGCAGGGCTGGGCTCTGTAGGTGCTCCCCTGTGCTCCACAAGTTGCCTTGCAGCCAGTGATACTGAAAAGGACAACAGCATCCTCCAGGATGAGTCCAGAGCACCTCAGAGTGGGGGAAATGGGGCAGAGTGGAGCACAGCTCCACTGCATGGCAGAGACTGGAGTTCTGTGTGAGGCTGGTCTAGACAACCCAAAGCCCTGAGAAGCTGCTGTTTTGAGAGACAAAAACAGCGTGGGGGGGGTCACAGATGTATGTGAGGCCTGAGCTTTGCCACCTATGTATTCATGGATCTCAGGATCAATCAAGCTCCCCACAGTCTGGGGAGGGTGAGAAGGGTCCACAGCCCATTTCCAGACACCATGACGTGTTTTAGAGTGACAGAGCATCACTCCCACCAAGGATGACCCACAACACCCCTCACCAGCTGCTCTTGCCTCTTGGCTCCTCGCTCTGGGCTGACACTGCCCTGCTCCCAGAAAGGGAGAACAAGGGGCCAAGCAGCACAAATTTACAAACCCTCCTGTTGATGTGCTCAGCTCTAAGCAGTCACTGGCCCAGAAATAAGGAGGAGCATGCCAGGTTCATGGAGAGCTATTTGCTCTGCCAAATGCTGACTCTCAAGGGCAAGCAGTGGGATCAGCTCCAGGAGATGCCACATCTCTGATGGGCAGAGTTGGGATGGGATACAGGATACATGTTCTCATGCTGTCCTTCCTGCTGCCTCATTCCCTTAATGCAGAGCACAGAGCTGGTAAAAGTTGTGTCAAGGTGAAGGATGAGAGCAAAGGCATTGCATGGATTAACACCAGTGCTGGTCTGGCCAAGGGCCACAGCTGCTCAGGAAGAACTTGCTTTTAATGCTGTGCCAAAGCTTGGGGCATGGGGGCTGTATCTCACCCACACCACCCAGTACAGCACCTGCCAAACTATATGACCAACCCACAGGACCTCGGAGGACTTCCCAGTAAGGCACTGCCTCCTAACCAGGCTTCATGGTTTGTCTTCCTGGTCTGTCATTAGCTCATTCACAGCACTAAAATCGGTTCAAAGTGTCCTGGGTACCTGCCTGATCTGCTGCTCACATTCCCACAGGGCCACGGCACAGCCAAAAATGGGAGTGAAAGGATGGAGCCACTGCAAGGCAGCACCAAGGGAGAAGAGCCTGGGGGAACACTCCTGCCCTGAAATTTGGTGAAACACTGGAAAATCTTGAGAATTGAACCTGTGCCTCCCCAGAGAGCTCCAGAGTACATCTGCCTCTTCCTTGGCATGTCTAGCAATTAAAGTTTCTTGGGGAGAAGCAGCTCTGCTAATGAGACAAGAAGCCCAGAGCATGAGGAAGCTGGAGAAGCAACCTCAGCCCTCAGCTGGCAGGGAGAGAATGGGGAGAGATAGTGCCCAGGTCACACTGCTGCAGAGCCACTGGAAACTCTGGAACAGGAGAACACGAGGAGACTTCCCACCTCAAGGCACAGTCCTTGGCCCTGTAATGCCCAGCTGGACAGAGACCATCCCCATGGACCAGCTCAGGGGATGTGGGAGGAGCAACCCTGTTAGGGTGTGGGGGAAGCTGCCAGGGAAGCCTCTGGAGTCACAGCGAATCCCACAGCCCAGCTGACAGTGGATGCCAGTTTGTCCAATTCTGCATGCAGATGGTCTATAAATAGGGAAGGTAGCTCAGGGCTGAAGGAGTCCAACATGCCATGGCCAAATAAGGGCTCAGCTGGGCTCTTCAGGCTGGCAGCATCCCCTGGGCTGGCAGCATCCCTCCTCCCAGCAGCAGGGCTGCACGAGCACCTGCAGAGCCACAGCTGGGGCTCACACTGAGGACAAGGCACCTTTCCAAGGCTGGGATCCTCTGCCTGGAGCTGGCTTTTCAGCTCTTATTAAACACAAATCCATACAATTCATGGAGAGATGGATAACGCTGTCCTGTCCACCTGTGTGTGAGGTAACAGCTATGAGTGACTGGCCCACTTGGCTGTCACCCAGCTCAGACAGGTCTGGCACTGCCCATGCTGGTATCAGGATGAGAAGCATTCAGCTACAAAACCCTGCCCAGCATATCACAAAGTGCCACCCGCCTCCTTGTGGCCACCCATCTGAACTCAAGATAAATCCCAAGGTCATTCCTGAGATCAAAGTGCCACAGGAATCCTAAATAAGCTCTGGGGTGGCCCAGATGAGCTGCCAGGGCCAGAGCAGCCCCCAGACTCTCTTGGCTCAGGGTGGGATGCACCCACAGCTCATTGTTCTGCACACCAGTTCAGCTGGTCTGGCACAGCAGGGCCTGATGAAATCTCTAGTGTCCTCAGATACAGAAGATACTTTGTCTCCTTGGTTTTACACGTGACAAAACTGTCCCTAAAAACAGGCAGTATCTGTGAAGGAGGGGAGGGGAGGAGAGATCCACTTCATCCCCTCAGAGATGCCCCTGGGGGTGGGCAGCCTGATTGCTGATGGTTACCCAGGCACAACCTCTGGCACACACAGACACAGCAGTGTCTACACAAGGAGCAGGGAACAGATCCTGAGAGGGCTGTGAGGAGCCCCCATCCAGGCGGTGCTACAGCCCGGGGCAGTGACTACATCACCAACTCTGCCACTGTCCTACCTGCAGACCCAGATGTGGTGAGGATGGAGAAACTTGCTGGGTGCTGGGGAGCCTGCCCAGAGCAGCTGAGAAGTTCCTGCTTACATACTCTGAAAACCCCAGTGATTTACTGGCTTTGCTGTCAGAGCTCCCAGCACTTTCTATCTTTGACTCCTGAGCAGAAAACAGGAGCTGAAGATTTTGTGGAGATGTGTGCAGTTGCCGCATCCCAGCTGAGCTCTGTTCCAAAGAGCCTGTGCAAGAGCCCCTGGAGCAGCTGGGGCTGAAGGCACTGCCTGGCACACCCCAGGCCAAGCAGAGCCCCTGTCCAGGCAGAACTCCCACTAAAACATCCCTAAGCTGTTCCTTTTGATGAGTCTTTTTGCCAGGAAATCTTTTCCACTGTCCTGATGAGGGAATCCAGCTTTGGCAAAGGGCTGTGCAGAGGACTGTGTCCCTCCCCAGCACAGCCCCATCCCACCTCTGCACCTCTTCCGTAGCAATGAGAAATGCACTTATCTCCCACACCCCTTCACACCTCCATCCTGAAGAGAACAAGAGTCTCTTGCTATCAGGGACTGGGACATCTCCCCTACAGCACACATTGCTCCATGGGGCTCCTGAGCAGCCCTTCCCCTGCACCCACCAGGCTCTGTCAGGCACTGACAACCGGGCAGGATGGACAGAGCAGGCACGAGAATAACAATGTATCTTCAGGATTTAAGCAGAGCAGCAGAGCCCTCCCAAAATCCAGTAGGAAAACAAGAGGAAGGTTTATTTCAGGGCTGCATCCAATCAAGGACATGGCTGAGTCCTTCCAAATCTCCTCTCTCTGAGGGAGGCACAGGGATACCTTAAATTCCTGCTCACATGACAAGCCACTCCTCAGCTGTCAACTGCAGGGTGATGCTGGCTGAGGGATGAGTCAGGCAGCTGGAGCAGTGACACATCCTGCTTTACAGCAAACTGGCAAGCTCTTGTTGAGCCTCGTGTCAGTCAGCCTTCCCATCCAGCCCTGTTAGTATTAGACATCAGAAACACTAATCTGAACAAAGATTAAGGCTTGCACAGCTGTGTCTCCTTCTAGCCCTCCACAGAAATTCCCACACCCCATAATACCCAGATTCCCAGACCAATGAAGCACATTCCCACAGGTGACCACCAATGACACCAGATTGATTCACAGATCTCCTGTCCTTATTCACAGTAAGTTGTTGGAGGAAAGAAAAACATCCAATTGGTTGTTAGGAAAGAAAAAAACAAACTAAGTTCAAACCTTCCATTCTCAGCACAAACCTCACAGCATGAGAGTGAGATTACTTGTAAAAATCTCCTTTAATCTCTGCATGCCCTGACTTCTCCCTTGATTATTCCCCTAATTACATGGTTCTTTTTGCTGGGAGATAATCCTCTTGCTCTAAACTATCCAGGTATCACTGACTGCCCAGAAGAACCATAAGGAGAATGTTTTTATAGACAGGCAGGACTAGACTTCTCCTCAGTGATGGGCTCTGGATGACTCAAGAGATTTTAGTGCCACAGCAGCATCACCTGGGTGAGGTGTCACCAGCCTCACAGGTGTCACCTGAGGTCCACCCTTGGCCACAACATAATGGCTGCTAAGAGCCATCAGGTCCTGGGCCCAGAGAGGTGCCTGGGCAGCACTGAGCCTTCTGCTCTTCCTGTGCAAGGGAGACCATCAGGAGCAGGGAGTGCTCCCATCTGAAGAATTTCCTTCTCTGTTTTCACGTTTAGTTTAGTTCATCTATGAAGAGCACCCCGAGGAAGGACAAGTACACACAGGAATCAGGAATTCCCATGAGCTTCTCTGAATTAAAAATTAGCTGCAAACACAGAAGAAATCCCTCTCCTTGTGATCCCTGTGCTCTCTCTGCAGCATTTTGGTTGCATTCTGGATGCACTTTGCCCAAGGAACCACCCCATGTGCATGTCCCACAGAAGCCGTGTTCCAGTCACTCCCATGGGCTCCTGTGCATCCCGGGTTTTCCTGGGAGGCTCTGCCCAGCTGTGGGAGCACTGATCCATTGGGAGCCTGTGCAGGATGTGTCCCCACAGCACACACAGCACAGCTGTGCTCCCACTCCAGGTTTACTCACTGATCTCCAGCTGCCTCTGGATCCTGCCCTTGCAGCGCTCCCGGTAGTCGGTCTGCGTGGCGTTGTACTCGGACATCACCTCCACGAACTTGCGGGACAGCGTGGAGTGCTGCCAGGGGACACAAGGACACAGGGAGATGAGGCTTCCATGGCGGGCAAGGCTCAGCCCTGAGCACCTCCTGCACCTCCAACCACCCCAAAAGCACTTCCAGCCCAAATGCTGCTCCAGAGAGTGTGACAGAGCATAAAGGGGGAGGTGGCAGCAGGTGACACATCCCCAGGGGAGTGGAGCAGATGCACCCTGTTGGATCCCAGAAATATGGAGTTTCTGAGCTTTCAGGCACAGACCCCCTGGAAAACACTACTTTTGACCTGAAGCCTTAAAGACAGCTTCTAAATATGAGTGGTGAAGTAGAAAACACAAATGTGTAGTGAATTAGAAGTGTTTGCTTTCACAGGGCGATGGGTTTTAAATTTAAGGTTTTTATAGTATAGTAATAGGTATAGGACAAGATGGAAGATTTTGGGTGGTGTCTCTTTCTTTGTTCATCTTTCTTCTTCTTCTTCCTTCTTCATGAATTTCAAGTAATAGTTTCTAATTGGTCAGTTAGTGTCACTCTAAAGGTCATGGGAATGTAGTTATTAGGTCAAAAGTATAAATAATATGAGTGTTAATTCTCTATTAAACTGTTTAGCCTTAAAAGACCTTGTAGCAGTTGCCTCTGTAGCCATTTTCCCTTCTAGCAAGGAGCTGGAAGTGCTGTCATTCTTTCTGTACTTTCTAATAAACTATAATAAACATCCAAGCCTGAACACAAAAAAACCTGTTTCAACCGTGTTTCTGTTAATCCTGGCTCTGAGAACAAAACAAGACTAATAAACAAACCACTAATTAGGTGGTGCAAAGCCCCTGCACTGCTGCCCACAGCACCCCTCATCCAGCCCTACCCAAGCACAGCCTCCACCCCGAGCAGAGGCACAGAATGGATCCATGGGGATCACTCTGCAGTGCTGAGGGATCAGAACCCAGCCTTGCTCAAAGGCACAATCACAGAATCATTAAGGTTGGAAAAGACCTCTAAGGTCATCAAGTCCAACCTTGTGACTGATCCCCACCTTTCAACCAGACCAGACCACTGAGTGCCACCTCTAGTTGTTCCTTCAACACTTCCAGGGATGGGGACTCCAACACCTCCCTGGGCTGCCTGACAACCCTTTCAGTGTAAAAATTCACCCTGATGCCCAACCCGAACCCCCACACAGGCTGTTCCCTCTTGTCATGTCCCTTGTTCCCTAGGAGCAGAGCCCAACCCTCAGCTGACTGCACTCTCCTGTCAGGGAGGTGTAGAGAGGGAGAAGGTCCCCCCTGGGCCTCCTTTTCTCCAGACAGAGCTCCCCCAGCTCCCTCAGCTGCTCCTCATCAGACCTGTGCTCCAGACCCTTCTCCAGCTCCGTTTCCATCCCTGGACAGTCCCTGCACTGTGAGGGAACAGGGAATGTCAGACTGGTACCACCAGCACTCAGATGTGTTGGTGCAGGGGTTCACACACCTGGAGCAGCCCCAGCCAGCACAGCCCCACCTCCAGGAGACAACACTGGAGACATCTCCAGGGTACACTTGCACTGGCTCTGCAGCTAATTCTGAGCCAGCAGGAACACAGTATTTATGGAGAGCCTCAGCTCATCTCCTCCCTCCTCCACCACAAGCTCACACCAACGCCCCTGCAGCTCCAGCTCCATCCTGTGCTCGAGAGGTGCTGGCCCAGAGCAAGGCCAGAGCAGCTCCCAAGCATCTCAGCTCAAAATCCAGCAACAGCATGACATGCCATCCAAGAGACTCTTGTGCTGTTCCAAAATTGTTTTCCCTAAAATCCATTTCATTCTCATTCAGCTGAAAGCTATCAACATATGTTGATCTGGAGCCAAATATAGCCTGGGTGCTGAGTGACACCCTTCCTGCTCACTAGCACACCATGCTACACCTCTTTTGCTTAAGAAGCTACTTAACTCAGTGTTTATTATCTCAGATTGTTATTTTTTGTTCACGTGGGCATCCCACACGTCTACAATATGCATTTGATTTTTGAAGGAGTTTTGTGCAAAATCGGCTGGATAAAAAGCATTTTAAATGGCTTTCAGACATTAAATAAATCTACCTGAATATTTACAGCAAATAAAAAGCATATCAAATGTACCTTGTGATTGAACTCATAAAACAGGGAAAGGATTTGTTTCACTCAGGCCTAGCAGTTCTTCATTCCCCAAACATGGGACCAGGTGGTAAAGGTCCCATCAGGTTAAACACCATCCCAGGTGATAAAGAGCAGCACTGGCTGCTCCTGTTGCCTTTATCCCTTTAATGGTTTGCTAAAACACATTCTTGATTGCAGAACAAGGCTCTGAGATGCCTCATCTTCACCCACATCCCCCATAGAGAGGACACAGCTCTGCAGGGATGCAAGGACAGATTCCAGGCTGGAGCAATGGCTGCATCCAACCGGGTGCTCTCTCACCAAAGCATCACCAGAAGGTAAAATTTACACAGCAGCTCTGCATGGTTGGGCAGGAGAACAGAGAAATCCACTCCATAGCCAAGCACAGGCTTCCTCCCCCAGCACCTCCTGGGATCCCCCAGCTGCCATTCCCCACGTTCCCCTTCCTGGTGCCACAGGGCAGAGCTCACCTGGGTTTTCCTTATCCGCAGGTCAGCCGATGACCTGTTCAGTCCTTCCTCTTGTTCAATACTCTGCTCAATGCCTGCAAGGACACATTACTTTGTGCTGTTTGGAGAACAACCACAGAATCATTAAAGCTGTAAAAGACCTCCAAGATCATCAAAGCCAACCTTCAACCCATTACCTCAAGCCCATTAAACCACGCTGCCCAATGCCACATGCACTCATTTTTCGAACACTTCCAGGGATGGTTCTTTGCCAGAGTGCCTGTGCCAGTGCTTAACCAAAAAGGTTAGGAAAGGGATTGTTTAGCAAAGGGACTGTGAAAGACTGGATTGAGGAGCAGCTGGTACTGGGCAGTTCCCAAATCCCGACTCCACCGTTCAGCCTGGCAGCAAAGCCCTGTTTCATGACTGCAAAGCACCTGGTGCCTGGCCACTGGCTGTGATTTGGGACTGAATGGGCAGCACTGCCATCCTCAGGCTGGTGAGCCAGGATTTCCACATAAAATCAATGTGATGCTTAGGTCTGATTGCCAGTATTCAAATTGGAGAGCTGTTTCCACCAGAGAGGCACAAGAAGGAAATCCAGAGCTGAAGTGTTTCTGCAAAATACCAAACCTCAAGACTCCTCCAGGGAACCTAAAAATAGCAGCTCCTCCAGCTGTCTGGAGCACAGGGAGTACCCACCATGCTGGCATGAGTGTCCTGCACCGTGCTGAGCATCCATGTAGCAGCACAGGGATCTTCCCTTTAATTATGAAGATAATTGACATGAAGGCTTCCCTGCCCAAAGCCTGTGAATCACGGCAGGGAGGAGCACTGTCATGTCCCACCGTGCTTCAGGCAGGGAGAGGTCACAGGGGTGCAGGGCAGGAGGGCAGCACAGAGCAGGACAATGCAATCCTGGCCCATCCCTGAAAGTGTCCAAGGCCAGGTTGGACAAGGCTTGCAGCCTTGGTGTCGTGGAAGGTGTCCCTGCCCATGGCAGGGAGTGAAATGAGATTACCTTCAAGGCCTCTTCCAACTCAAACCATTCCATCATTCCAGGATTCTATGAAACCTGCTCCTCAAGGCCAGCTCAGGACATACTAATTCAAAGACTTTATTTCAGGAAGAAAGCTCCCATCAGCAGGCTGGCCAGTGTGCAGAGACACAAATCTCCATGTAAACCACCCAGTGTGAGCTGGTGGCATCCCTGGAGTTTGGCTGAAGACCCCATTCCCAACACTGATGTCCCACAGCTCTCGGAGTCCAGCTGTCCCCAGCACCTTCCATTCTGGAGCAGGTCCCTCAAGCCCAGCACAGGCTCCTCCTGCAGCAGGGGCTCCCCTCTCCCTGGAGCTGCCCCTCCAGCACAGCTCAGAGTATTTCATCAGTAACTGGGCTTCCTTCACACTCGTCACAAACCACTCCCCATCCCCAAGGAATGGTATTGGCAAACACTGGGCATTTCTGATCATTAGTAAAATCACATTTGCCCAAGAAGCTAGTAATTAGCCCCTGCATGAGTAATGTCTGGCCTGAAGAAGTCAGTTTGTTGTCAGCAGATGTTGTTTTTGATCAGTCCTGACTGTTTTCTGTCATTGATCATGCTGGCCATGAGGCAATTTGGGACAAAGCACAAGGACTCGTCATCTGCTGCTCCAGGTAAATATGACACCAGAGAGGCTTTTCTGGAAGCAGGAAACAGGAGCCTGTCCTACAATCCTTCAGGCTTTCAAAGTCCCTTACAAAACACTGAACAAAACACTTTGGGAAAAGGATTTTTGTTTTTTTAAGGCCAAACCCTATCACCAGGGATGCCAGTGTGTCCAGGGCCATAAGAATGGATCCCTTGGACTATGGAATAGGTAAGATGGCCCCTGGCTCTCCTTCCTGGCTCTAGTTGAGATCATGCATTAGGAGGACAAGGGAGCATGGGAACAACAGAGGCACAGATCTCCTGGCCCATACATGGGACATGCCACAACAGTGGTGACCTACCTAATAAAGGGCTCCAGGCATATCTGAGTCCTCCATAACTGCAAGATTCCCACAAAACCCTGGGATTAGTGAGGACACTGCTGCCCTGGGGGAAGCACCAGCTCCTCTCCTACCCTTCAGACACAGCCAGGTCTCCTGCACCAATGTCAACCAAACCCCAGAGTGATGTCCAAGACCATCACAGGCAAATCCGAGGTGCCAGGGGTGACCTGCCATCCTCTCTGACTCCCTCAGTCCCCTGGGGTCTCGTCTTGGAATTCTGGGCTTGTCTGAGTGCTCTAGACAACTCTGACCATCAGTGAGTTGACAGGCACCTTCTTCTCACATCTCAGAGATTGACTGACTCCTCCAGCAGTGGAAACTGAAGGTCACATCCTGCAGCACATCCCACAGCAGCACCTCTTCACTCACCCAGACCTGAACAGAACCTTTGGCCAAGGTGGGGTGTGCCCAGCATCCAACCCCTGCCAGGGTGTGGCACAGGACTTACTCAGAGCCCACCAGCTGCTCGTGGCCCCATTCCCTCAATTCCATTCTGGGAACAGGGCACAAGGGGGCAAATTCACAAAGGGCAAATAAAAGCATCGGAGGGTGCAGCAGAGAGGGAAGGTGATGCTCATCCCTGGGAGTATTTCCAGCCTGGGACAGAGTGCTGCAGGCAGAGCCCACAGCTCCCCCAGAGGCCAACACTCACTCTTTAGTTTGGAGCGCACTTTGTTCGCCGTCTTCTTTATGTCAGACATCAGCTCCTCCAGCTCCTCTTTCGTTTCTGGGGAGAAAGCAAAGAGCAAACATGGGTGTGCTGCAGACACTGCTAAAACCTGCTGCCCTGGGTGTACAGACCTGAGCTGTGAGCACTTCAACCCCCTAACTGATAGAATCTACAACCCCTGACTGAAATCACTCCCATCCCCAGACTGGGAACACTCCCACAATTCAGACTGGCAGCACTCCCACAGTCAAACTGGGAACACTCCCACAGTCCAGACTGGGAACACTTCCATAATCCAGACTGGGAGCACTCCCACAATTCAGACTGGGAGCACTCCCACAGTCCAAACTGGAAGCATTCCCATAATCCAGACTGGGAGCACTCCCACAATTCAGACTGGGAGCACTTCTACAATCCAGACTGGGAACACTCCCACAATCCAGACTGGGAGCACTCCCACAATTCAAACTGGGAGCACTTCCACATCCAGACTGGGAGCATTCCCACCTCATGCTCCATGCTGGACTCTCCTCACACTCCTGAGACCTCCAGCTACTCCCAGCTCTGGGGCCCCAGCACAAGTGTTGAATGGAACAAGAATGAGGTCAGGTTAGACAGGGGGAAGAAACGTCAGACCATGAGGGTGGTGAGGCCCTGGCACAGGCTGCCCAGAGCAGCTGTGGCTGCCCCATCCCAAGAAGTGTCTGAGGCCAGGCTGGATGGAGCTTGGAGCAACCTGGGATAGTGGAAGGTGTCCCTGCCCATGGTGGGAACCTTTCCAATTCCCTTCAAACCCAAACCATCCTGTGAATCTGTGATCACATACAGGCTCCTCTCCCAGAAACCAGCATGTCCTGAAAGAAGCCAGGATTTGCAGACATGCCCCTCACCAACCAGTGCTTCAGGAAGTGCCAGACCTGCTTACACAGCAGCAGGGCTGGAGCAGGGGCACAGCCCCATGGACCCGACTGTGGTCTGCCAGTGCAGCTCAACTGCTTGCCACTCTCTCTTGATTTTGATGAGGTCAAGATTTAATTAAATAAAACTTCGTTTAATAGAGCTGAGGCATATTGACTGACTCATGTCAATGGTTCTGATGCCAGCTGCCAGTCACAGGCATAATTAGAAAATCCTGATGATGGGAATGTTTTGGGGGAAGGTCCTGTTGTGCTGGTGGCTGTACACATTCCCATCCCTGAGCTACAAGCTTCAGCACTATTGGGAAAAGGAGAGAATGAACACATCTGTGAAACCCTTCACCCCAGGATATTTGCTGGAGAACAGGCACAAAGGCAGTGACAGGAATGGGACATTTTCAGTTTAAATTCTCATTTAAGCGACTAATTATTTTTTTCTCCATTCTTAAAAAAACTTGTAATAATAAGAAATAAAGAAATAATAAGAAATTTTAATATGAAGAAATTTCTTGAAAGAATTTGCAATAATAGGAAAGTAATAAACCATAAGAAACTGTTATAATAAGAAATTAATAACTGTAATAATAAGGAATTAATAATTATTTCTTAATAAAGAAATAAACCAGCCTGGGCTGAATAACTCCCTGCAGCCATTTAGGTAAGCAGACCAAGAGTGCTGGAGACAACAGGCTGCCATGGACACAGGGATGGGCTGGGAGTTGGGACTGTTCACCTGGGAAGAGGAAAGCCAAGGGGGTTCCCACAGCTCCATGCAGGAGCATGGAGAAAAGCTGGGGCCATGCTGGTCCATGGAGGTGACGTTCAGCTTCCTACTGAAGCTTGGAGGTGCACAGGAAGAGGACAAGCAGTGCTGGACCAAGCGGGGACAAGCAAAATGCAAATTAGATATTATGAAGAAAAACCATCCATGATGGAGTCAAATACTGGATGCAGAGAGGCAGTGGGATGTCTGTCCTCATGGATATTCAGCATGGCTGGGTGAAAGGCTGAGCACTGGACCTGCTGGCAGGGACTGGCCAGGGGCCTCCAAGGTCCCTTCCCACCCATATCCACCTTCAGTTCTACTGAACAATTTCACAGAACTCACTGCCCTTTCTTTCCCTGTACTTTCCCTTCTCCCTGTTGATTCGGGCTGGGGGATCCCCCCTCTATTCTGCTCTTGTGAGACCTCACCTGCAGACCTGCTTCCAGCTCTGGAGTGCCCAGCCCAGGAAGGATGTGAAGCTACTGGAGCAAGTGCAGAGGAGGCCACAGAGATGCTCTGAGGGCTGAACCCTCTGCTCTGGAGCCAGGCTGGCAGAGCTGGAGGTGTTCAGCCTGGAGAGAAGGCTCAAGGAAGACCTTAGAGCCCCTTTTAGAGCCTAAAGGGGCTCCAGGAGAGCTGGAGAGGGACTGGGGACAAGTACCTGGAGTGACAGAACAAGGGAGAATGGCTTCCCACTCTCACAAGGCAGGCTTAGATGGGATATTGGGAAGAGATTTCTCCCTGTGAGGGTGGTGAGGTCCTGGCACAGGGTGCCCAGAGCAGCTGTGGCTGCACCATCCCTGGAAGTGTCCAAGGCCAGGTTGGACAGGGCTTGGAGCAACCTGGTCTAGTGGGAGATGTCCCTGCCCATGGCAGGGGATGGGATGAGATGAGATATGAGATGGTCTTTAAGGTCCATTATGACTCTGTGTGGATTCTGTGCACTGCTATGAAGCTGCCACTGAGGACACACAGGACAAGTGGTGAGCACAGTCCTGTGCTGGCCACTCAGGGAGAGGACAAGACCACACTGATGGAAGGAGGGGACAGGGAACAGGGCTGGATGCCTTCCCTCCAAATATTTCCAACTGAGCAGCATGAAGAACACTCCTTCTGGCTTGGTTTGAGTCACAGGCCGTGTGAGGATTACTTGGCGGCCTGGCAGGCACAGGCTGCCCAGACAATTATTTTCACATCCACGGTGTCTGTTTAAGTGACTCACTCAGATCTATTTAACCATTCACAGCCAGTGACATTCAGCCACGGGAAGCTGAAGTACCACAACACTGCCATGCTATGGCCAGCATCCCTTCATGCCAGAGTGGCACTGAGGGGGCAGATGGGATGTTTCAGAGGATGAGTCAGGCTCCCCACACCCCACATCCCACTCAGGATGTCTGCTCCATTCCCACTGGCACTGAGCACAGAGAGAGCAGAGATGTCTGTCCCCATGGCCACGTGTCCCTAGTCTCTGCTGGGAGGGACAAAGAGCCTTTGGGCCAAGGTTGAGTCTCAAACCCCTGAGAAGCCCCTGGGTCTGCTGTGACCTGCCTGGGATGGAGCCCAGGCAGTGCAGGGAGCAGGAGGGGCACAGGCAGGGGCACAAACTCTTTCTCCTCCCTCTGCCAACAGCTAATGAGGCACCTGTCTGACAGAGAGCAGACACAGCCCAGGCTGGTCACACTGCAGGCAGGCAGGAGATGACAAGAGGCAGGAACAGGCAGGAAAAGCAGATAGGAGCAGGCAGGAAGGAGCAGACAGAAGCAGAAGGGAGGAACAGGCACACAGGAAGGAGCAGGCAGGAGCAGGCAGGTGCTGGCAGGCACAGGTGGGTAAGTGCAGGCACTGTCACCATAACTCTCTGGACATCATGGTGACAGTGACTTTGCTTACAAGGTGCTCAGCCCTCGAGCTGCCTCACTCACTCTTTGCTGGGACTAAGAAACTTCACCTCAGCAACCTGCAAGTCTTTACTGACAATAACCAACCAATATCATCGAGAAAGTGCAATTCCAAGATAATTCCCAGCTGAGTTACCTGGCAAAGCTGGAAGGATCTTTTTGGCAAAGACGTAGCTCTTTCAATAAAAAATGAAAAAAGATCCTGAGAACAGTTCCTTGAAGAAAATTTAAAAAATAATAAATAAACCTTTCTTGCTTAGCCTGGCACTTTCATTTATGGAATGTTGTGTATTTCTTAAAGGTGAATGCAAAGAGGAAGCACAGACCTGAAAGCCCCACAGAGATCTGGTCTCTGGGAGCAAATAATAAGGAATCCTTCCTAGGAACACTGTGGAGTTGGCAGAAGCATCTTCCATAGTGTTTCATGGCCTCAAAGCAATATAAATGAAATCTGTTTAAATCACTAGTGATGGGATTGGCTAGAAAGGTGCTGCACCTGGGTCAGGGAAATTCCCAGTACCAGCACAGACTGGGGGATGGATTGATGGATGGATGGATGGATGGATGGATGGATGGATGGATGGATGGATGGAGAGCAGCCCTGTGGAGAAGGACTTTCCAGATGAAGTCCCATTTGCCAAAAGAGATTTGGGACATCGGTGACCTCTGTGCAGTCCTTCAGTTCCCAAACATTTATTCTTGGAAACAGAACTCAGAGTTTCACATTGCAACTTATTGATTCAAGCTGTGGAAAACAAGAAGAAAAGCATCAGATGCTGACTCAACCCTTTCCTAATTTTCTAGAATTTTTTTAACTCTGACCAACGCAACCATTTGCAGCAGATATGTCAGAATGGGGAGCAGGCAGAGGGGGACAGGAGAGAACTGCTCAACCCCTGCTCCAAGCAGAGCCAGGCCTGTCCCATCCATGCAGGAGCAACACAAGGAGCTCCAGCTGCCTGCCAAGCTGTAGAAACAGGACATGGCAAGGCCATCCATCTGCCTCTGCCAAGAGCAGGGCATGGGAAACAATGAGTATGTAGGAAGGACCAGTAGCCCCAGGATTTTTAACTTCCTGCATGCCAGGAACAAATCCTGCTCAAGGTGGAGCAGGGAGAGACCCTGCCAGGGTTCAAGGTCAGTGCTAAGTGTCCAGGCTTTTACACAGGAGCAGAACAGAGATGATGCACAGAAGGGTCTGATCTCCTGGAATGAAAGGTACATCCTGAAACATCCCTCATTCATTCCCCTGGCTGTGTTTTGGGGTGATCCAGAACAGATCAAATTGTAGCTTTTGACTTTTTACATCATTATAAAGGAAGCAGGTGACATCACAGAATACAAGAATCACAGGGTGGTTTGGGTTGGAAGGCACCTGGAAGATCATTACAACACCAGGGACACCTTCAACTAGACCAGGCTGCTCCAAACCCTGTCCAACCTGGTTTTGGACACTTCCAGGGATGGGACATTTAACTGAGCTCCTATACAGTTTTGTAGGTAATTAAAAGCTGGTACCATCAGTGGAATTGCATTTATATAATGCCATTTGATATCAGTGGTGATGGATCCTGTTCCTCAAACTCTGGACTCCCAGCATGATCCCCCAGCTGCCAGGCCAGTCTAGGTACTTAGGATGGATCTGAGGCCACTGCCTGGACACTGGGGGTTTTCCATCAATAACTGGGCTTGCAACACCAGAGTGGCCACGGGCATCCTCGTGTGCCAAGCCCAGCTCAGCCCTTCCATAGCCTGCTGCTGAGACAGCTATCCTGAACACCTTCAGGATGTTCTCATTCTGTGGTCATCTTCCTCTGACTTCCTGCTGCTCCAAATCAGCCTCAGAGCTGGAAAATTCCCACAGGAAGCCAATCTCAGGAGGAAAGGAGAGCTGTGCTATGTGTTAACAGAGCCACTGAATCATCAAGGCTGGGAAAGACATTAAAGATCATCAAGTCCAACATTTGACCAAATACTACCATGCCCACTAAACCATAGCACTACACATCCAGTTGTTCACTGAACACCTCCAGGGATAGTGACTACACCACAGTCCTGTGCAAGACTTAACCACTCTTTCAGTGAAGAATTTTTCATAATATCCAATCTAAAACTCCCCTGGCACAACTACAGGCTGTTTTCTCTTGTCCTGTCCCTGTTCCCTGGGAGCAGAGCTCGACCTTGACCTGGCTGCCCCTTCCTGTCAGGGAGTCGTGAAGAACCAGAAGGGCTCCCCTGAGCCTCCTTTTCTCCAGACAGAGCTCCCCCAGCTCCCTCAGCTGCTCCTGGTTCTCCAGACCCTTTCCCAGCTCCATTCCCTGCTCTGGACACACTCCAGCCCCTTGATGTCTTTACTGAAGTGAGAGCCCAGAACTCCACACAGGATTTGAGGAGTGCCCAGCACAGATAGATGGTCCCTGCCCTGGTCCCAACGGTGCTGGTAACAACAGCTTCTTCTGCAGCCACTTTCTGGGTGCAGCACAGATGAGGGGACCACAGTGCTCACACCAAAGGGCCTTGGTTTGGTGACAACCCCATGCAAGGGTGGCAGAGCACAGCCAGTGCAATGACTTGCTCCAGTTTCTCTGTTTTCAGAGAAAGTTGCATCTTTTTATCCAATTAACACTAAAAGAGCAGTTTGTAAACGGTGAGGGATGAAGGAGAGTCATATATAAATGACATAATTAATGCCATGACATTGACATGAGCTTGAACCCAACTTCTGTAACAACATGTCTCCCAAAATCAGCTGCCCATCCTGCAGAGGGCTCATGGAGCCTCCTGCCTCACACACAGCATCAAATCCAGACCCACAGCTCATCTCCAGCATCCTCAGCCCAACACATCCCACACTGCCCTTCCAGCTTACAGCTCCACTGCAGCAGCTGCTGGGAAAGCAGGAGGTCACTGAGCTGGCAGGAAACAGCAAGGATCAACAGCTCAAAGCAGGGGCAGCTCAGGAGATCTTTCAATTAAAAGCAGGCAAGGGCTCTGATGGAAGCCCTGATGGAAGCACAGGATCCAGGGAATTCTGTGGGGGAGAAAGCAGGTGGCTGCACCTCCGGGGACTCATCCCACCTTCACGAGGGACACCCAATTAAAACAGCAAAATGAATGCAAGCAAATGGCTGTGGATGGGTGCTCCACCTGCTGCAAATGTGCCCATCTGTCAGAGCTTCTCAGCATCATTCCCAAAGTTGCTCTCCTGGAGCAATTAGCTGGCTGATGAGCAAACACCCCTTCTCTTTCCATGGCCACCTTCTGTCTTCCCTATGGCTCTCCTCCAAGCCCTTCCACTCCTCCTGTTAGCTCCAGGGCAGCACTAGAGAAACCAGCCCCTCCACTGCCTGCTCCCATTCTACTTGGAGCCACACAAACCCTTGGCAGCTCCAGGATGGACAAAGGACACTTGAGATGCAGTGCTGGAGCTCACAGGGACCAAAGCTGTCCCAGCCCTGCCACAGACACTGAGGGCACAGGTACCAACCAAAGCTCCTCAGCTCTATTTTTACAGCACTGACTGCACTGTCTTACCTTCTTTAGTTCTGATCGAATTCCTCTTTGAATTCTCCATTATTTTACTCAGAAGCAAGGTTGGTTTAATCAGTCAATAATTACCCAGCTCATTCCCTCTCCCTTTAGAATCGATGCTCCTCTACCTCCCAAGCTCCCAGTGCCCACTAGGTATGCCAGAAATTATTGGAAATCAACACTAATGGCAAAGGCACTACCTTACTCAGCTCCTGGAAAACTTCCAGATCAATACCTTCAGGCAGCCTGAATCCAGCAGTGTCTAATTTTGGTATCAACTGTTTAGCAACAAACTGATTTACTGCTGGAATGCTGGAATTTAATCAGCATAAGATACATTTTGTATTTCCCAAAAAAAGAGAAGCATTTCCCATATGTTTGTGTCCTTTCTGCACTATTCTCTGATTTTCCTTAACTAATGCACCAAAATGGTTGAGAGGTTCTGCTCTTTGAACACCTCAAGAAAACTTCAATGTGTCTTTCAGGCCACTGCTATGTGAGTTTTCTGGCTCCCTGTGACTCCCAGCTCCAGTTTCTGTGACACTGGGAGAGGTTGGGAAAAATATTTTTCTCCTCACCACACATGGGAGAAGAGACAACTGTAAATCCATGGCAAGTGAAACTTCAAGAGTAGGAGGTACAGAGAAGTGGTAAGAAACACTGAGGCATGCAGGGAGGATAAAGTGCTTTAAATTTATTCTGTGAGCACTTGATATCAAGGAGCCAAGACAGGACCACCCAGATGATTGAGTGTCTCTGTTACTGAGATCTGCCCTTGAAGGGTCCTTCTCCCAGGCTGTGACAAAGATATTTCAAACTTCATCCAAACAAATCTTTCTTCCATGTCTAAGGTATACAAACTAGGCTGAATTTGGGATCACAGACAAGCAATTGCAATTCTGTAGGGTTTTAAGTGGTCTTGTAAACAGAGATGTCTGAAGCAATTGAATAATTCCTTTTTGTCCCAAGCTTTTAATCACAGGATGGGCTGGAAGTGACCTTCAAAGATCACCCAGTACAACCCCCTGCACTGGGCAGGGACACCTTCCACTAGCCCAGGTTGCTCCAAGCCTTGTC
Source organism: Toxostoma redivivum (assembly GCA_013397375.1). Classification (NCBI taxonomy): domain Eukaryota; kingdom Metazoa; phylum Chordata; class Aves; order Passeriformes; family Mimidae; genus Toxostoma; species Toxostoma redivivum. Next base: position 66,558 of record VXBI01006897.1, read on the forward strand.
CAATCTGGCCTTAAACACTTCCAGGGATGGGGCAACCACAGCTTCTTGGGGCACCCTGTGCCAGCCCCTCATGGACTGACATTTTTTCCTCATGTCCAACCTGACTCCACCCTCAGTTCAACACCACTGTCCTGTGCTGGGACCCCAGAGCTGGAGGCAGCTCCAGGCTGTCTCAGGAGAGTGGAGCAGAGAGGGAACATCCCCTCCCTTTCCTGCTGCCCACACTGCTGAGGATGAGCCCAGGAGACATTTGGCTTTCTGTGCTGCAAGTGCTCATGGCTAGGTCAAGTCCCATTTGTCACTCCCCAGAATCCTCCAGTTCTTCTCTCCATCATCCATCCATCATCCATCCATCCATCCATCCATCCATCCATCCATCCATCCATCCATCCCCAGTCTGTGCTGGCACTGGGACTGCCCCACTCCAGATGCAGGACCTTGCTTTTGGCCTAGTTCAACTCCATGGGGCTCTCATGCTTTTGGCAACTTTATTCCCGTGCTTCAGTATCCTAAGGCACTTTACCCATCCCTCTCCAGGTCCTAGGACACACCACAGCTCTTTCCAAAATCAGACACACCCCAAATGCTGTATTCAAATAGTTCCAGATGACAGAGTGAGTCTGTGCCCATGAGGGGCCCTATGATTGAGCATCCCAAAGGATGGGGGAGAAGGAGCTGCCTGCTGGAGGCACTGGGTGCAGCACAGGAGGGAGTGAAGTCCTTCTCCCCTGCACAAGGTGACACACAGTGAGCCCATTTGGACAGAGAGACACAAGGCTTTGTGCAAAAGGAAGCCACCTGGGGAACTGTGGAAAGGTTATTTTTAGAGTTGCACATTTCCATGATAAAGAGCAAGTATTACCTCTGGCTGAAAACTTTTTATAGCACTGGCAGAAAAAACTGACCAGAAGTAGTCCTGCCTCCCAGAGTTTCAGCTGGGAGTGTGCTTGAGATACTGCAGTTGGTACCCAAAGCAGCAGGTGTGAAATAAATGCACCCACAAAGAATGCAGACACCTGAACCTGCTGAATCCAGATCTTTTCCTTTAAAAAAAAAAAAAAAAGGCGCAATTTATATTTTTAAACACTGACTGAAGTGCAGGGAACTGTGTCATTTCATTCCAATTGTCAAGTCTCAGCAAGGACAACACACAGGCAGGTGACAATAGCTAGGAAGGGCTTCAAGGACATCCTGCAGCCACTGTCACCTGCAGTCACTGTAAGCTGCAGCCATCATCTCCTCATAGTGATGGACTGGCAGCTTCTTTAGACTCCACTAACTGAAGGAAATGGGATAGCCCAAAATTCTAAGTTCGAAAGAAGGTATAACCCACAGATTGCCCTGTAAATTTGGAGATCCAAATGGCTCATTCTTAAGGAAAGGTCAAAAAGGGGAAAAAAAATCTACCTCAAAGTGCTGGGTACTTGTTCAAGGATCTTTTCATATAGCCATGGTCTTGCAGAATGGTTTGGGTTGGAAGGGACCTTAAGGCTCATCTCATAGCTGTGTGCCAGAGGAGGCTTCCACTAGCCCAGGTCGCTCTAAGCCCTGTCCAACCTGGCCTTGAGCATTTCCAGGGATGGGGCAGCCACAGCTGCTCTGGGCAACCTGTGCCAGAGCCTCACCACCCTCATGGCATAACATTGCTTCCTTGTGTCCAGCCCAAAGCTTTTTGCAGATGATGGCAGCAGCAAGGCAGGGTTTGGTACATCCATCCCCACCTGCACACACGGCTCCAAACACAGGAGTGAGCCAGCCTGCATGTGAGTTACATGTGCTGGGCCCTCTTCCATGATCCCCATCCCAAGGCTGACTCACTGCCTTTATCTTTTGCTTGCTACCAAAATCAGAAACAACTTGTTCCTGATGCAGCTCTGGAGCAGGGGAATACAGCTGCCACTGGCTGGTGACCTCCCTCTCCAGCAGGTTGAACAACTGGCAGCCTCTGACCAATCCCCCAGCACACAGCTCTGCCCAGAACCTCCCCATCCATTGACCCTGCATTCTCCAGGTGCTGCCTGGGAGCTGTGTGCCATGAGAGCCACGTGCCACATGAGCCTGTGTGCTGTGGGAGCTGTGTGCCATGGGCACTGTAAAAGCCATGTGCTGTGGGAGCTGCAGGAGCTGTGTAGGATAGGAGCTGTGTGCTGCAGGAGCTGTGGGAGTGTGCTGCAGAAGTTTTGGGTGCTGTGTGGGAGCTTTATGCCACAGGAGCCATGTGCCATGGGAGCTGCACATTGTGGGAGCTGTGTGCTGTAGGAGCTGTGTGGTGTGGGAGCTGAACGCTTTGGGAGCTGTCTGCCTTGGGAGCTGTGTGCTGAGCAGTAATGTGCTGTGGGAGGTCTGTACCATGGGAGCTGTGTGCCATGAGAGCTGTGTGCCATGGGAGCTGTGTGCCATGAGAACTGTGTGCCATGGGAGCTGTGTGCCATGAGAACTGTGTGCCATGAGAACTGTGTGCCATGGGAGCTGTGTGCCATGAGAACTGTGTGCCATGGGAGCTGTGTGCCATGAGAACTGTGTGCCATGAGAACTGTGTGCCATGGGAGCTGTGTGCCATGAGAACTGTGTGCCATGGGAGCTGTGTGCCATGAGAACTGTGTGCCATGAGAACTGTGTGCCATGGGAGCTGTGTGCCATGAGAACTGTGTGCCATGGGAGCTGTGTGCCATGAGAACTGTGTGCCATGAGAACTGTGTGCCATGGGAGCTGTGTGCCATGAGAACTGTGTGCCATGGGAGCTGTGTGCCATGAGAACTGTGTGCCATGAGAACTGTGTGCCATGGGAGCTGTGTGCCATGAGAACTGTGTGCCATGGGAGCTGTGTGCCATGAGAACTGTGTGCCATGAGAACTGTGTGCCATGGGAGCTGTGTGCCATGAGAACTGTGTGCCATGGGAGCTGTGTGCCATGAGAACTGTGTGCCATGAGAACTGTGTGCCATGGGAGCTGTGTGCCATGAGAACTGTGTGCCATGGGAGCTGTGTGCCATGAGAACTGTGTGTCATGGGAGCTGTGTGCCATGAGAGCTGTGTGCCATGGGAGCTGTGTGCCATGAGAACTGTGTGCCATGGGAGCTGTGTGCCAGAGGAGCTGTGTGCCATGAGAACTGTGTGCCGTGGGAGTTGTGTGCCATGATAACTGTGTGCCATCAGAGCTGTGTGCCAGAGGAGCTGTGTGCCACGGGGGCTGTGTGCCATCGGAGCTGGATGCCAGAGCAGCTGTGTGCCATGAGAGCTGCGTGCCATGGGGGCTGTGTGCCATGGGAACTGTGTGCCAGAGGAGCTGTGTGCCATAGGATCTGTGTACCATGGGAGCTGGATGCCAGAGGAGCTGTGTGCCATGGGAGCTGTGTGCCATGGGAGCTCTGCTCCGTTCAATCTGTGTGCTGCTGTGGGAGCTGTTAGCACACAAGCCATGCCCAGCAGCCATGGCAGTGCAGACGTGCTCCTGTGCACGCTCCTGCAGCCTCCCACTCCTCCCATCACAGCATCACTGCCAGCGTCACTGCGCTGTCATCGCTCCTCCTGCACTGCTCAGGAATGCTCTGCAGAGGAAAGCTCCCGGCCAGGGGAGGAGAGAATGGGAATCCCAAAAGCAAGTGGACCACTCAACCTTGCTTTCTGTTGCTTCACTCCCCATAGTTTTCCCTCAGTGCCCTTGCTCCATGGTCTCTGGCAGGGCAGGTGACTCTGACAGGGGGAAGGAGGAGGGATGGAAGGAGGAGGGAGGGAGGGAGGAGGGAGGAAGGGAAGGAGGGAGAGGAGGGAGGGAGGTGTGTATAAGAAAACCCAAACATGTGTTTAACAAGAAAGATGAATTCACACAACTGGAATGAACAGAAAAGAACAGAGATGTTACAAATTCCTGCAAAACAATGCAAGGATGTGCTTGGGCTGGATAGGGAAAAGGAGGGAATCAGCATGGATGCAGGTCTGGCATCACACAGAACAGCTGCCAAGGACTCACTCGCCCTGCCCAACTCTTGCACAGGCAGTATTTTTGTGCACTGTCTCCTGGTGTCCCCTATGCTTCCCCCTCAGCACCTCCTCTCCCACTCTCTCCTGGCCCCACACCTGCAGCCTCCTCCCAAGCCCTCCTCCCCCTCTTATGTTGGATCCTCTTGCTGTCTGTCTCCTTTAATTATGGCTCCATCTTCACACTCTAGAATTCACTCTCCTCTCCCAATTTATTCTCCAGATTCCTTCCTCTGACAGGATTTGCCTTCCCCATTTCCTCCAATCCTACATTCAGTTTTAGGCACCTCATAACAAGAAAGACATTAAAGAGCTGGGGAAGGGTCTGGAGCACCAGGAGCAGCTGAGGGAGCTGGGGGGCTCAGCCTGGAGAAAAGGAGAATCAGGGGGAACCTTTTTGCTTTCTACAGCTCCCTGACAGGAGGGTGGAGATGGGTGAAGGTCAGGCTCAGCTCCCAGGGAACGAGGGACAGACAAGAGGAAATGGCCTTAGGTTGTGCCACGGGAGATTTAGGTTGGATATTGAGAGAAATTTGTTCATAAAAGGCATGTCAAGCCCTGGCACAGCTCCCCAGGACAGTGACAGAGCCACTATCCCTGGATGTGGCACTTGGGGACATGGGTTAATGGTGGGCCTTGGCAGTGCTGGGGAAATGGTAGGACTTAATGATCTTGGAAATCTTTTCCAACCATAATGATTCCATGATTCTATCCCCATGATGTTAGCAACCCCAACACAGTCACAGCAGCTCCTCCTCCTCCCCTGTTTGCAGGAAGGGACATCCTTCCTGGGTGGTATTTCTACCTTTTAGAGAACAGGATTTATATTCTCTGGGGGAAATCCTTGGGGAAATCTTGCACTGGAATATCTTCCAACCATGTTTGGCTGTACCCAGGGTATTCTGTACACCATACTCACAGTGGATCCTGGTCCTCCTCACCATCCCCCAAGAGAAAGGCTTTCCCCAACAACCACCTTCTTCCAAGTTATTTTTCCCACATTTGCAGTCCCACCAAGCAAGATGTGCAGGGAAGGAAAGGCACGAAGCAGAGTGTCTCTGGTTTTATGGCAGGATATAGCAGCCAGGCACATGTGGATATATCTCACCCAAGCTAGACACAGGGACCAGATGATTAAAGATTTGGGGTGGGATAGGAAAATGATGTATGAGTCCCATTGTGGGGGTCAATCCTGGGGCAAGTTCCATTCAGTGTTTTCACTAAGAGCTTACAGTCTGGAGGAAAACCCACCCACCAGCTTGCAGGGGTGGCTTCACATATCTGATCAAAAGGAACACTTGATTAATTACAAATCCAGGCTATAGTCAATTACAGACATACTGGAGAAGGGCAAGTCTCAGCTGGTTCCTAGGGATAACAATAATCTAACAAATACAATTAGAACCTTGTATCTGCTCATATGCTGGGCTCAGGAGGTTCCAAGGCAGGCTGCAGCTGATGGCAGGATGGTATGTGTGGGCATCAAAGGCATTTTTTTTCCTTGCAAAAGAGCAAATCTGAGTTTCCCCAAGCTCAGTGCTGTACCATGCTGAGGCCAGGCAGCGCAGGCAGATGGGGTCTGCAACTCCAGGCCGTAACACAACACTGACCCTGAGACCCCACAGTGCTTCCACACTGATCAGACAAGGATGTACCATGAGAAATCACGTACAGAAGTGGCTGAAAAGAAGGATTTAACCCACGGGAGGTCTAGAGATTCTGCTTGACTGCTGCAAATGGGTGCTGCCCACACACACAGCACCTAACGCCACCTAATGTCAGCACATCTGGTTAATCCCATTCTGGAGAAGTTGGTGATCACTAATGCTTGGCTTGAAGTCTGTGGTTATTGAATCTCCTCTTGGGTTGAGGGAAGCTCAGGATTCTCATTCCAGGCTTAGGGATGCCACAGCACTGCCAGCCTGGAACTGGGACAGGAACTGCTCCAGGAACCACACCAGAGTGCAATGGTCAGGAGTGACAGGTTCTGGTTTCCACCCCAGGAACTAATAATGGTCTCTGAACATCTTGAGAGCCATACACTGACCATCAATGGATATGGTCCACTGGGTAGTGCAGGTCTGTGCTCTCAAGCAGCCACTCTGATCCAAAGTTCACATTCTCTGGACCAAAGCAGGCACCAAATCTGCACTTGGGTTGTCAGGAATCTCCACTGACTGAGGCCTCATCCCCTTCAAGGAGGACACCTCACTTGAGCCTTTGGCATGGCAGGATGTCAGTCTTTCCTGCTTTTGACCTCCCATAGCCTCCAGGGGTGGAGCAGAGGTGTGTGCCAACACCAACCAGCCGTGGATGTGTAAAGAAAGGGATTTTACTATGATGGTGACTGACCACAGGTCACACAGAGATGCTGTGGAGTCTCCACACTTGGGGATATTCACCATTGGACATAGCCCTGGGAAACCTGCTCCAGGTGACCCAGCTTCACCCAGGTGACCAGGTGATTCCCAAAGGTCACTTCCCACTTCAACCAATCTGCTTCTGATAAAATAAGGAGCTGCAGTGTCCTGTGATGCATCAGACCAGACAAAAGATGCTGCTATGCTGTGTTTTGGGGTGTCACAGGAGGTCCCATGGCTGCAGAACAGCACCTGACCCATGCAGCAAATGGGACATGCAGCCCCCCCAAAGAGGGCTGGAGTAACAGGGCTAAGGGGCACAGCCTGCACCTCTGCTGAACACACACAAAGGGAAATTCTTCATCTGGACATTGACTGGAGCAGCTGAGAGGAGACCCAGGAGAGCAAGGAGATGAGATTAACAGTAAAAGTTGTTCAAGAACAAGAGAAAACGCCTTACAGACAGAGATCCCATATGATTGTTACAATCTGCTTTTACCTTACAGGGAGGAAATGCTGGAAACTGAAGAGCTGGTCAGTGTCCATCAGGTCCTTTCATCAGAACCCCTCCTTTGTCAAACCCCATGTACCAAGTCCAGTGGCAGGGAGAACCAGGACACACACCCAGCTCAAGGCACAGGAGTGCCAGGTAGCACTGTGCTCCTGGACTGGTCTGGCTGGGAAGTCCAGCCTTTCCCCACCATGCCTGATGACACCAGCCAGTTGCCTTTCTCTCTGAACTGCCTGCCTGTCCATGTCCTGCAACACAGGATGCTGCAAATCTCCCCACCAGACACACTATAAGGACCAAGGAACAACCAGCAATAAACAGCATCAAGGAGCCAAAAATCCAACACTGGAGCAGTGCTGCTGCTGTGGCCAGATGGCTGAGAAGGTGAATCTCCATCAAGTGTTTGTGAAGAACATCCCAGCCTTTCACACTGAAACAAGTAACAGTTTCACACCAAGCAATAGCAGTTCAGCAGCATTGCACACACACACATACTGGCCACAAAATTGGTTCCTTCTGGCACAACCAGCATCCCACTAAGGACAAGTCCATTTCCTCTTACCATTAATTCCTACATGTTAGGAACCTGCAAGGATTGAATAGCTCATTCCAAAGCTCTTCCTAGTATCTTCCTCCTGCCAAGGTAAGGCGGGAACTTCTGCCCTCATGCTATGGAAGATGTCATGTGACAGATGACAAACACCCCAATAACACAGAGAGATAAAGGCCAAGACTCTTCTCCAGCACCAGTGCTTTCCCCAGACTGACATAAGTGAGAGGCTGGTCAGCAGGAGATGCCTGGCAAGCAAAGGTGACAGCTCTGCAGCAGGTTTTATCCACTGCATCCCCAGGGCTTGCTCTGATGACACTTAACAAGGGGCCACATCTCCCTGCCACAGCACAGGGCACTGGTCCCACTGCACGCACAACAGCAGGTTGTCAGCACTGTGGCCCAGCTCTGCCTGCTCCATCCTGACATTTCAGTAGCTCTGTGGGAGCTATTTTGGTCTCTGCCAAGGGCAGAGCTCTGACACAGGCAGCCAGAGGAAGAAGAAGGCAAGGGGGATGCAGGAGGAGAAGCCTCCCAGACAATGCACAGATCAGCATCACCACCCATCTCCTGGAGCCCACTGCCCCACACAGGCTGCCTGAGTGAAGGGTGGATTTGCTTCCAGCCTGCCCCAGGCTGGGGAGTTGGGAAACTTCACAGAGCTGTCCTGGAGGAGGACATGGAACCACCCCACACAGGGAAAGCTGACCTGCCAACCCCTTCCACCACCTCCAGGTGCAGCAAGATCCATACATCCCAGCTTGGACAGGCACAGGTTGAGCCTGTGCCAGAGCAGGAGCAGCTCAGCAGAGCACCAGGAGCCTGCACAGCACTTCAGAGAATCACAGAATCATGGATCAGTTTGGGTTGGAAGGGATCTTTGATAGTAGTATTTGATTCTTTTAATTTTTCTTAATCTTCGTTCACAACACTGATTATGCATTTGCTGAATGTGCACTAGTAGTAAAAATATCATTAAAGTGGAAGGATTGCAATAATGAATTACTAAAATTTATTGAAGACTTCTTAAACTCAATAGTTGGATCAAAGGTGACCCAGTCCAAACCCCTGCCATGGGCAGGGACACCTCCCACTAGACCAGGTTGCTTCAAGCCCTGTCCGACCTGGCCTTGGACACTTCCAGGGATGGAGCAGCCACAGCTACTCTGGGCAACCTGCACCAGGGCCTCACCTCCCTCACAGGTAAGAATTTCTTCTTAATATCTAATCTAATCTAATATCTTATAGATTAAAACTAATCTCCCTTGTTCTGCCACTATTTGCATGTAAAAAGTCACTCTCCCTCTATTTTGTAAGCCCCCTTTAGGCTGGGAAGGGGCTCTAGGTTCTCCCCAGGCTTTCTCATCTCCAGGCTGAACACCCCCAGCTCTCTCAGCCTGTCTCCAGAGCAGAGGGGCTCCAGCCCTTTGATTCCTCCACATTTCCCTGTGGAGGACCAGGTCAGAGAGCACACCTCAGCACCAGGAACTGAGCCCAGAACAGCTCAGGGCAGAGGGGGCAGCCAGCATGGGGCTGTCCTGCTTCAGCCCTGCTGGGTAGTTTTGCATATATGCAAAGCAGGAAGGTATCTTCAATTTACATTCATCCTGCAATATTAATTAGAAGCCTCAGGCACACATAAGGAAGGAGAGTTTTCTAAGTCCCAGGTCCCATCTAGCCACAATTGCTGTGTAAAACTCCAGGTCATGCTTGAGACAAACTTGGACAGCTCAGGACCTGGCGCCTTTAGGTAACTCAAGTTGGTCTTCTACTGTATTCAAAACTGGAAATAGGAATACCAACCCCAGGGGATCATAGGATTATGGTCCTCCTGCTAGTGATGGAGTAAGGCAGCAGCAGCATTCCCCACAGCTGAGGTGCCAGAGCAGCTGACTGCAAACAGAACCCACTAAGGGCTCAGAAATGCCTGTTTACATCACAAGAATTTGGATTCTTCACATGACAAATTACTTCAATCATAAAAATAAGGATTTTTTTTTCCATTTTTCTGCTGCTCACAGCTGATGGGATGTCATTTCCAGCTGCTCCATCCATAACAATGACCATCTTCCCACCAGTGGTGGGTTCCCATCAGAGGCTGGTCCTGAGAGGAAGCCCTTCATCAGCAGAGTTAATGACTGGTGTTTTCACTTTGGGCTGCTGGAAAAGAGCTTCTGTAGTGAGAACTCTCTAGTGAGAGAGCAGAAGCTCCCCAGGGCCTCAGTGCTGTGTCCAGCACCCTGCTCAGACCTGGTACACGCTGGAAATGGAGCTACAATGGCAAACACTGACAAGTCCTTTTATCAGGATTTCTTTCATGTAAAACTGAACAACAGGGCAAACAAAAAAGAACAAGATTGAGGGTCTAAATGTCACTTAATTTTCTTTTCAATTAAGAGCGAATTTTACACATCCTTCCCCAGCTAAATCTTGAGAGCAGCTCCATTTGATGTGGCTCCACCACTGCAGAAATGGAACAGCAGGAACTAAGCAGGATCTTCTTAAAATTCAGAAGAAAATAAGGTGGGTGATTTTCTGCCTACATTCTCCAACTTGCTTTCCCACCAGGCTGCTTTCCTGTAGCACCAGAAGCTATTAAAAGCCCTTGCAGTAGTCTCAAGAGCACAGAATTATCTTCCAGATTGGGAGCTCCAGATTCCTTTTGGTCATGGTGAGATATATAATCCACACATGGTGCCATTACCCACTCTAAGCACTGTCTCTGCAAGAACCCAGATGGATGCCAAGAATAAGGCACTTCTTATAGCTGAGGCATTTTTAAGAGATGTTAACATGCCTTGCATAAACGTGTCCTACTTTCTGACTTGGGTTGAACATACATGAGTCACTCAGCTGCATCCTCCTAAAAGCCCACACCTGTACAGAAAAATCCCACCTCCTCTCTCACACACCCAGCCTGATCAGGAAGTGGTGACAAAGACATGAACATGCTGGTTTTATCATCATAATTCAAAACTTTTAAGCCCTCAATGGAAAAAAAATGTTACTCCACATCATTGCCCAACACACTGCGGAGTCACCTTCCACCATCACCACAGGAGGATGCTGTTACAGGTGACTCTGAGCTCAGGACAGACACAAACAATGTATCCTAAAAACAAGGTATCAGCATGAGGTTTGAATTGCCTTTCCTCACAAAACAGCAGGTGGGATGACAAGAAGTAACACAGAGGCTTTGTGCTCCTTCCAAGAGGAGGTCGATGTTCTTCACCACACAAGGTGTGTGGGGACAATGGGGACAATGTTCTCCACCACACAAGGACTTTGCTGCCTTCAGAGAGCAGAGGTAGCATCTGACTGGCTCTGCTGCTCCTCCCACAGAAAGAGGAGCCTTTCAAGTCTTGACATTGCCACCTCTCCTCAAAACCTTCTCACCATGCTAAAAAGGACAAGAAAGGAAAGGGCTGGTGGGGTCACACCAGCCATGGTTTCTCACCAATGGCTTTGGCCAACAGAGAACTTTGGAACTTCAGCTTTGTTTCTTCAACAAAAAGCTTAAAACAGAACACCTGTCAGTCTGAGAACTGCAGCTCCCTGCAGCTGAGAAGAGCAGGCAGCATCACAGCTTGTTCAACAAGCCAAAGGCAAAGGGAGCACAGAAAAACCCTTCCAGCCAGTCTGCCCCTGCTCTGCTTTCAACCCAGAAACTTTTCAGCAGAAACCTGTGTGTTTCTATCCACTGACTAATTGAAGTAACCACAGATACAAACTGCACTGTCTTCTCATCTCTGCCTTTTTGCTCTAGATAGATGCTAATGCACCTATGCTGCCTCAACTACACTTAAGAGCTCCAGAGACTCCTCAGGGTCAGCTCCTTTTTGAACCCAGGGGCTCCTTACCTGAGGTTAAGGTCCTCCTTCTCCTGAGCTTTTGTATGACCAATCTTTTAAGGCAACCTTTAATTTAAGAGACTAAAGACCAGTAATTGTTTGACTGGAAACAGTGAACTTTCTGGAAACCCTTTGACACAACCTGTCCAGCTGTAATACCCAACTGATTACGGGAAATTCTGAAATCTTGATGCAACCCAAAAACTTTTCACATTGCAACAAAAAGTCAAACAATATTCAAACCATTGCCCACAGGCACAGAACAAGGGATGGTTTCATGTCATGGCACTAGAGAAAGGCTGGAACTGACACAGACTCACTCTGGTATGTCAGGATTTGGTTATTTTCCACCATAACTTTCCCCTGAAGCTGTTACCTTCATGGCTGTGGTTCGAAGGGCAGAAGAAGTAAGTTTCAAATCTGGTACCAGGTCACATGGGGCTTGGAGCAACCTGGGATAGTGGGAGGTATCCCTGCCCATGGCAGGGGGTGGAACAAGATGAGCTTTTAAAATCCCTTCCAACCCAAACCACTCTGTGATATTATGATTCTATGACCCCTACCACTTTTGACCAGACCTGAGGGAAAAGGTTTCTACCAGTTTCTGACTGGGACCATGGAGGTGACAGCTACAGGAAACAAAAAAAGAAGCCTTTGGGTTATGGGAAATGGCACAAATGTCCTAAAACAGCATCAAGGGCAGTTCACAGATTAACAGAATCATGGACCCAGAGTGGTTTGATTGGAAGCGACCATAAAAGCTCGTCTTGTTCCACCCCTTGCCATGGACAGGGACAAATTCCACTATCCCAAGTTGCTCCAAGCCCTGCCCAGCCTAGCCTTAGACACCTCCAGAGATAGGCAACCAGAGCTGCTCTGGGCAACCTGTGCCAGGGCCTCACCACCCTCACAGAGAAGAATTTCTCTCCAATATCTAAAGTGCTGCTACCTAAGGGCTACTTCCAGTCCTGACCACCCCTGGCAGTTACCTGAGCGATGATGGATCACTGCCCTTATTAAAAGTACACAGGGAAGTGGTTCATAGGAGGCTGGTAATAAAGAATATCTGCACAAGATGGTCCTCAGCAGCACACACATCAGTATTTACAGATCAGAAGCCAAGTCCTGACCTGCTGGATTCTATACCCCTTGATTAATTATTTACCTCAAAGCTAATTAATCATCCTTTAACTCTTGGTGAGCTCTTCTATCAGTAGGGCACATTCATAGAGTGACTCAATAAATGCTTCCACCATTTAGAGCTTCACATGATTAACAAGAAAAATCTTCTGTGAGAGAGCCCCAGACACCTGAGAGGCCATGTCCCAGTTGCATTTCATCTTCTTTACTGGACAATTCTTGGGCCTTGCCCTGATCCTGTTATCCATGCCATTATGCTCAGTGCTTCTCCAGACAGCACTTATTTTTAGTTGCATCCAAAGCAACACTTTTATTTGCATTTTTGCTAATAAACTGATAACTTGATTAGGAAAATACAATTCTGCTCCGCCTCTGTTGGGCCTGGAAACTCATTAACAGGACTGAGAGATAAGATGCTTAAACCTATTAAGCAGGCTCTGCTGGCATTAAAAATAAGTTCAAGATTTGTTGCCTGCTCTCAAAAAACATTTCTATCCAACAGACCCCAGGGACTGAGGCAGGATCAGCGGAAAAGACTCCAGGGACACAGGAGGAGACATGTCACCACAAGAGAAATGGCAGGGCCATTAACAAGCCACACTCTCCTTTGAGTGTTTGGCCCTAGTGTTGCCCAGCCAGAGCCTTCATAGCCATCATGCCCAAAACATCAGTAATTCATCCCATTTCCCCAACCACAGAATCACAGAATCAATTAGGCTGGAAAAGCCCTCTAAGATGATGAAGTCCAAACATTCCCCCAGCACTGCCAAGGCCACGACTACTAACCTATGTCCATAAGTGCCAGATCCATACATCTCTTAAATCCAGGAATGGGGACTCCACCCCTGCCCTGCACAGCCTGTGCCAAGGCTGGACAACCCTTTCCTTGATTAATTTGTCCTCAATAGCCAATCTAAACATCCCCTAGTGCAACTTGAGGCTGCTTCCACTTGTTCCCTGGGAGCAGAGCCCAACCCTCACCTGGCTCCACCTTCCTGTCAGGAGTTGTGGGGAGTGAGAAGGTCCCTCCTAAGCCATTGCCCCTCACTGTCACTAACACAGTGCAGGTGTTGCCACTGAAGTGACAGACTAATTTCTTTGTCCCCATCAGCTAGCATCTGTAAACATCTCATATTCAGGCTTCTGAGTTTGGAATATCAACCCAAATCCCATCTCTCATGTCTCAGTCACCAGCCAGGATTTACAGGAACACCTCCCCAGCCCACGTGTCCTCATGGCGCTGTCTCCAGAGGAGACTGGTCCAAGCACAGCACATCATCACCAACTGCAGAGGAACTGGAGCGTGTTAACAACGTGACATGTCCCCGAAAGGGCAGCCCAGCACTCCACTGATGCAGGAATTGCATCCCTGAGCCAGCTACGTTAGGTAGAAAGTCTCGAGTATGAGAAAAATCATCCAGTATCACCACATCCCATGAATCCACCCCCATGGCCAGGCCAGGATATCCCTTTCGGGGCAGCCTCAGCAGGCTGAGTGCCCCAACTAAGCAATGGGGTACCCAGGGTGTGGGCAGCCCTGGGGTGCAGGCTCGTGGCTCCATCACACCCTGTTGTGGAGCATCTGCAACACACTCTGGTGAGCACACACAGATTACAGGCAGGGGACCCCACCACTGATAACTCAGCAGCAAATTGCCAGGGAAGAAGCCAAGTGAAACATCAGGGGGATTTTTTCTCCAACTGAATGATCTCCAGCTCATAAGCAGCAATGTCCCATTGGAATGGCAGCACCTTTCCATGATATTTCACTTTCCAGTTGCTCCCCACATCTTATTCTTTACAGCTGCCTGCTGAATTCACTTGGCAATACCTCAGGGCCCTTTCCCACAGCTCTGCTCTAGTTGAAGGATCAAAATCCAGTACTAGTACCCACAGAATCACCACCCAAGGAGGGGAGCCTGCTGGTTGGTGCTGTGGTAGGCAGCCCAGTGACAGTGGCCATACACAACTGTGGGTCCCTTCCCTGCAGCCAGCATCCTTGGAAGTGGATCCCAGTACAGCAGGGATGCAGGAGCCTCAGCCCAGCTGTGATGGCAGTTTTATCCCGGGACTGGCTATCTAAGAGGTTAAATCTTCCCCTGGAGAACTGGGAAGCACTCTGCTCCTGATGGGAATAGCTCCTCTCCTGTGCTCCTCACTGCCTGCTGGAAGCATGGCCATGACCTTGGAGGTTCAAACCAGTACAGAAATGAGACAGACACTGGTGGATGCAAGACAGCTTCCAGCATGGCTGCTGAATCACAGCTGCTCTGAGCTCTGGAGGCGCTGGGGAGGAGGTCTTGCCAGAGGGAAGGCTGGGGGGACCTGAGGAAACTGGAATTGCAAAGAGAGGGGTTTGATGAATGGACTGTGGATGGATAGGGAATCGGTGAGGTGGCTGTGTCCAAATTGGTGCAGTGAATGGCATAATGTGCAAGAGGAAATCAGTAACAAGTGGTGCCCCCAAGGGTCTGTACTAGGACCAGAACTAGTTCATACCTCCATCAGGACACAGGCAGTGGATCAAGCAAACCCCAGCAAGGTTGTGGACAGTACTGAGCTGAGTGGTGCCCTTGATGGGGGAAGGGGATCCAGAGGACCTGGACAGGCTGGAGCAGTGGGTCCATGGGAACCTCATGAGGTTCAACCAGGCCTGGCAAGGTCATGGACCTGGATCAGAACAATCCCTGGTGCCAGCAAAGACTAGGGGATGGATAGAGATGGATGGATGGATGGATGGATGGATGGATGGATGGATGGATGGATGGATAGCAGCCCTGTGGAGAAGGACTTTCCAGATGAAGTCCCATTTGCCAAAAGAGATTTGGGACATCAGTGACCTCTGTGCAGTCCTTCAGCTCCCAAACATTTATTCTTGGAAACAGAACTCAGAGTTTCACATTGCAACTTATTGATTCAAGCTGTGGAAAACAAGAAGAAAAGCATCAGATGCTGACTCAACCCTTTCCTAATTTTCTAGAATTCTTTTCAACTCCAGCCAATAAAACACTTTGCAGCAGGTACAACAGAACAGGCAAAGATGCAGAAGGGATGGATGAAGGAATGAAGGACATCCTGTGGTCTCTAAAAGAGGAGAAATTTAGATCACATATTAGGAAGAAATTCTTCCTGGTGAGGGTGGTGAGGCCCTGGACAGGATGCCCAGAGAAGCTGTGGCTGCCCCATCCCTGGAAATGTTCAGGCCCAGGCTGGACCAGGCTTGGAGCAACCTGGGATAGTGGAAGGTGTCCCTGCCCATGGCAAGGGGTGGAATAAGATTAGCCTTTAAGTCCCTTCCAACCCAAACCATTCAGAATGGAATCCATTATTTAATGAACTTCCAAACCCAGTACTATGGGAGCTGCTGGCACTTGCAGCAGGGGAGCTACAGGGGTGTTCTCTGTGAGAAGATCCTCATCAGGAGCTGCCCCTTTGCAAGGCACAGCCAGGGCCAAACAGCTGGAAAACAGACACTGCTGGCCAGAGCTTAGACCATCAGTGACAGATAAAGGCTACAGAACAATGTCCAACAGCAGCTGTGAGTGAGCAATGGGAACATGTGAGAGAAAAAGCCCTGCAGACCCTGAGGCCAGTGCAGAAGGAGGGGCTGGAGGTGCTCCAGGCAGCAGGGCACAGCTTTGCCCTGCAGCCCCTGATGAAAAGCATGGTGAGGCAGGATGATCCCCTGCAGACACGGAGGATGCCACACTAGAGCATGTGAATGTGTCCATAAGGAAGCTGTGACTTCACAGAGAGCCTAAGCTGGAGCAGGCTCTCTCTAAAGAAGTTCTAACTGTGGCCTTAACACCCAGAACCATTGCCCACTCACACCATTCCCAGACCTGGCCATTCAAGACCTTCAAAGTACCCACACAAGCTGCTCTTCACCCCAAATTCTGAGCAAACAGCCTCGGCCTGACCAGGACCTGAGATAAGCTAGAGAGTTCACATTCATGTTGGGGAAGACACTGGTCTGGGCTGTGGAACATGCATGAAGCCAAACCCTAAGTCCTACCATTCCCTCAGTCCCTTTGCCAACAGCTCAAGCTGGGCAGAGGGGATGAGGACAACCCAGGAGACAGCAAAGGAGCCTGACAAGGGGAAACAAAAATAAATCCCAAGTTGTGATTCAGCTTTTGAACAGCTCACGACACAAATACTGCCCAGCTCAGGAAATGGGAGGTCCAAGTGGTACTCAAGAATGTCCCACAGATGTCCAGGCCATGTGCTTGTGTGTGGGTGGCCAGGTTGGTGAACAGCAGTGTGCCAGCTCTGCCAGTGGGATTCCAAGCCCTTGGATGGCAAGCAGGCAGCTCTGGGCAGGCAGAAAGGATCAGCCTGCAGGCTTTGGGCTGGCAGCTGCCAGAGCAGCAACCTCTCTGAATCAGCAGCTCCCAGGCACTTCCAGGAGGCAGAGCCCTTCCAACCAGCTCTCTGCAGGGCTTCCAGGAACAGCAAATGGGCAGCAGTGCCCCCACAGTGATTAATCATCTTCCTGGGATGCAGGGAATCGTTATTTCCCACTCCTCTGTGCAGTTGGTACTGCACCCACACACCACGGCAGCCTCGCAGCTGGGGCACCCTTGGATCAACCACGGGTGCAGCAGGAGGGCAGTGGGCACAGACCCTGGAGAGAGGGGACTGGAGCCTCATGCAGAATGTAGGTGGTGCTGTGAGTCCATAAAACACAGGGATTTTGGGGGGAGTTCAAGGGGGAACTGGAGATACTTACTGTCTGAATGTTTTCTCCTAAAACAAGTGCTGAAAAGATTTAGGATGACAGCCAAACACTTGGTTACTGCAGTGATTTTGTCAAACATACAGCAGCCCTGTGTGAACTGTCTCTAAAAAGGAACAGGATTATCATGGAATCTTTTAGGTTGGAGCAGCCCTCCAAGATCACTGAGTCCAACTGTTAACCCAGCACTGCCACCACTAACCATATCCCCAAGAGCCACATGCACGTATCTGTTAAATCCCTCCAGGGATGGTGACTCCACCATTGCCCTTCACAGCCCATTCCATTGCCTGACCACAGTTTCTGTGAATACATTTCCTCCAATCCTGCTACATCCTTTCAGTGAGTTGTAGAGAGCAAGAAGGTCCCTCCTGAGCCTCTTTTTCTGCAGGCTGAGTGCTGATTTTAGAACACTGGATGCAGAACTGCATGCTGCACAGTGCCACAGCTGTGCCATGGGCCAGCACTACAGGACTGGACATCCTACTGCAGGTGTCTTTGTTTTGTCACTATTCAGGAAAAAAGTCCCATGTATCTCAGAACATTCCAGAAGCACTATCAGTTTGGCCTGAACTCAAAGCAGCTGTAGTCCCATTCCTGAAGGAACAGTCAGCTTTGCAGAGGGGTGGGGAGGGCATGGACAGCATAGCAGGGCAGATGTGCACAGTGCCAGGTTTGCCCCAGGCTGAGGGAGAACAACTCATTTCACCAGTTCCTGCCAATTCCCAGGCTCAGATACTGGTCACTTGTCCCTGAGCTGGTTTTGTGAGGACTTCTGCTCTGCATGGATCATCAGGGATGGGACAGGCACCCATTCCCACCCTGATGTCAGACCCACTCTCCAGCTGGGCTCACCTGGTTGCTGCCCAGGACTATCAGGGCTCCAGGAGTGTCCTGAAGCTGCTTGCATCATCATCCAACCCGTTCTCCCAGCAGGCTGTCCACCCCTCAATTCCTCTCCCAGTTCCTCCTCAATGTCTGATCAACTGATGTTGGCAAACCATGGCAGCCAAACTGAGCACAGCACCTGCAGCTTTCACACCAGAGGACCCCAGCACCAATCCAGGGAACCCTCAATTCCAACAGATGCAGCCCAGACACGACACAACTCCAGGGATAAGAGGAACCATTTCTGGCAGCTCCAGCCCTGTCCAACATGAGGTCTTCCACACTGCAGCCATGGTCTCCCCTCCTTGGCATGTGGCCACCTTGCCAGCCCAATCAAAGGTGCCCTGAACCCACCCAGCAATGTCCCACCCCTCCACCAGATCCAATCCACCTCCTCTGTACCCACTGTGAGAGCTTCCAGGCTCCTTCAGAACTCAGATTTCCTGCTCTGGCTACCACTTCCTCAGACTGCTTGCCTGAACTCTCCATTTTTAATTGACTTCTCCTCCCTCTCCTCCCACCTAAAGCACAGCCCCACACATCTCCTTGCCACATGGAGCACAGCCACATATCTCCCTGCTGCATGTGAGTATAGTCACCCAGGGACACACACAGCCACTGCCTTCCCAGATCCAAATGGATTTTCACCAATAATTCCTCCTCAAGCTATTCCCAGCAGTTTTCCACTCACTATCCCTGACTTTTTCCCCTCTCATTAATTTAGTTGTAGCTTTGTAGAGTCAGTTCTTGGAATGTGCCCATAGCAGGAGCTCCTAGTGTGCCTATAGTGGGATCTCCATGGGTGATGCTGAGGTCCCAGAGATGCCAGAATTTCTGGCCACCCTCCTCCTCCTGCCTGTGCTGCTGCCCAGCTCTGCTGACCAGATTCTGCTGCTCCTGCTCTCAGCATGCCTAGAAAGCACCAGTCTCCCACACGTCAGCATAATCTCAGGAAAGAGTAAAAGGATTTAAGGTTTGCTCAGCTCAGCCCTCCTAAACCCATTTCTGCAGATAAGGGATTATCCCCAGTGTCAGCACCAAGACAATGGTGATTCAGCAAGAGAAGGCAGAGCTCCAGCTGCAAAAGAAATGTTGCTGGGGCTGGAGAGGGGCTGCTGCAGAGCACCCTCCCCACCTTGGGGTCCCTGCCCCTCTCTGCCTGCACAGCCAGCACCCCAGGAAGCCCCACTGCTGGGTGAGACATGGCCCATCCAGCAGAGATGTGGCTGTCAGGGGTGTTAGGGGTGTCAGGGCAGGGCTGGCCTCCTCACCTCATGGATGCCAGGCTGCCACTTCTGATCCTGTTTCCTTCTCCCAGCCCCATATTTCTGTTCTTCACCCTCTGGTCTTCTCACCCCCCTTAACCACCTCCCCCCATGCTGACAATGCCAAACCTGAGAGCCAAAAGCATGAGGAATCCCAGTCATGTCCATGCCATGAGGAGGACTGAAGGGATGGGGAGGGGGTTGGGGGGATCCTGGCTGCTGGAAGAAGTTAGAGAAACTCAACCACAGACAGTGTCTGTGACACCCAAGAGTTGTACCACTGATGCCACCAATGCCACCCAGCACCCCATCTGCTGGGAACAACACCACAGCCCAGCTGACTACCCACCAGAGCAGGTTCCTGGCTGCTACAGAGGGGCTCTGGCTCTTCTTCTCCCCTTGGTGTTCAGGGCCCAGCTGAGAACCCCTCCAAACCCAGCAGGAAGAGGCAATGAGAGCCTGAGGACACCACATGCCACAGGCAGGCCTCCAGCCCACTGTACCCAGTGATGGCTGGGAGAGCCCTGGAGTGGAGCTGAGCTCTCCAAGGAGCACAGCTGCCATGTTCCCTCATGTTTTGGCTCCTTTCTCTCCTTCCTCCCTCTTTCTAACCTCCCTGGATGAAAAGACTCAGGCTTCAGGAGAGGGCAAACAGACTCACGGTGCAGGCAGCTCAGCTCACCCATCCATCCATGTGGATCCCAGCCAGGGCTCAAGGACCAGCCAAGGCTGGAAACTACAACAGGAGTGGGACCAAATTCACACACACACAAGATGTCTTTCTCAAGCAGAGAGACACAAGGGTGCCACAGGCAGCACAGCTCAGGGCAGTGATGGCCTTGTGTCCCCTCACCTCCAGGGCTCCTTGCCTCCAACTCCAAGCCATCCAGCACACAGAACAACAAGGACTGAGGTGCTGTCCTGGGTGACACTGCTGCCAGTCACACAAAGCCAAGGAGCCACAGGTCCCTCCTGCACTGAGATGAGAGCAGCAGCACCTCTGGCAGTCAGGCTGCTGCTCCACAGTCACTTCCTCACTGCTCATCACACAACAGGCTCTGGGGTGCACCACGGAGTGCAGCCCAAAGGAGATAAAGTTTTCCAGCAGCAGCAATAACACAGGTTCCAGGAGTGCTACTAACCCTTCGGGCTAAATTAAGCCCAAAATAATTACAGAACAGCTGATTTTGATTCTCTTTTTACACGTTGCTATGAATCAGACTCCAATAAATTTATATTTACTCTGCACTCAGTGTGGTGGATCACCCAGTGCTGCTCAGGGTGATGGAGCAGACAATGGATGCTGGTGATCATGGAGCTGGGGTATGCAGGAGAACTGCATGGGAAAAGGGAATATCACCTGGGATAACACATTAAGGGGAAACAAAAGAAAAAGCCACAGGGCCACAGGAAGAGAGGACAGATATGTCCCAGGTACCCTCACTGCAGTGTTGGGATGATGCACAGAAAGCCCATGTGTCCTATTCCCATGGGCAGCACCCAGGGGCTGGCAGTGGGTGCTACCATGCTGGGCACAATGCAGCTGCAGGAGCCTCACACAGGTGGTGGCAAAGGGAAGGTGAGGAACAGCATGAGCATTGCTGCTTCCTTGACCTGAGCATCCCTAGCACTCATGGCCTGAGCACTGCTGAATCCACAGCATGAGTGTTCCCACACCCATGGCCTGAGCATCCCTGAACTCACAGCCTGGGCATCCCTAAACTCACAGCCTGGGCATCCCTGGCACCCATGGCCTGAGCATACCCACAACCACCTCACCCCTGTTCTGCCTGCTCCCCATGGCACCCACTGGACCAGAGCCAGGAGGAACTAGACTGGTTTAGAGCTAAAGGGTGGCATTTGAAGTTTGTTCCCAGAGATCATGGGGAGGGCTGGATTGATCACTCCCTGGACAGCTGTGTCCACAAGCTGACACATAGCTGAGTCCCTTGCTCACACAGAGGAGCTGCCATGACCCTCCAGCCCTCGCTCTGCCCATATCCCTCAAACATGCATTGCCTGTGGCTACCCAAGGGCAACATTCACCACCCAAACACAGGAAACCCCAGCCCATCCTACACAGACAGATCCCAACTTCCACAGAGAAAGTGAAGGGTGACCCAGTCTGAAATGCTCAAGGCACACTGACCAGCAACTAGGTCAAAAGTCCTGGAGACCTGATACCCTGGGGTACCCCACCCCTTTAAAACCAGACCTGGGGCAGGTGCTGGGACCTGGCAAGGCTGGGATTGTACAAAGCCTACACAAAACATCTGAGCTGCTGTGGTGAGCTGCCAGGATGGAGCCAGAAGGGCAAACAGCTCTTTAAGCAAAATATATTTGTTCCTGGGCTGACATTGGTATGTAAATCGATCATAAATAGACTCAGGCTGGAAATGAGAAGACCACTAGAGGGTATGTCCTCGAGTGGCCCTTCAACAAGGATTTCTGGCAGAAGAAACAAAACTCCTCCAAGATGGAGGAGCTGGAGCAGCGTGTGCAAGGGTGACAAAAGTATCAGTGTGACACAGGGACAGGACGAAGCCACCTGAGGCAACCCAAGCACAGTGTGGCATTGCCATAAGGGCCATGGGTAGCAGTAGCACCATGCTGCAAGGGATGGCCAGGCCAAGTGATGTATTTGAGACAGTTTGGGAGATACTGGACCACCCAGTGGGCAGAGGAACCCCCATCCCTGCACCAAACATCCCTCCAGTCTCTACAACTCACACCAGGTTTGGTATAAGGGGCAGCCACAGCTGCACCAACCATGGGTAAGAAGACAGGCTGAGAACACATTCCCTTAGGGACCTGCCTGCAGGAGGGAGAAGCAGGAAGCAGAGTTGGGATGCTGAGAGCCACAGGGGCAAATGGCACCTGTTCTCACTGTCCCCATGAGTGCCTGCTGTGCTGTGGTTCTGCTGCCACACCATGCCCTTGCCACTTGCTGAGGCTGCTGTTGAGGACCATGACATGCACCAGCTGCACTGGTGTGTCCTCCAGCCTCAGTCCCATTCCAGGAGCTGCAGGAAACCAGAATCATCCAGCCACCCTGGGCCACTCATGATTTCATGTCCATCAAAGCCACTCCACATCCTGATCCAACTAGGGATCCAGCCAGCACCTCAGCACCCAGACAGCTCCAAATTTTCTTTTTACACAGGCCAGTGCTACGTCAACAGCATCAAACAGAAGTGAGCAGCTACAGCTTGTCTCCCTGCCTGCCTGACACATCCCTCCACCAGAAAATGGTCTGCTAGGAATAACAGGGAAGTTCCAAGGAACTCCCAGCAGCCAGAAAGACTAAACAAAGTCACCTGTGCCCTGGTGTCAAACATCACCACCCTGAGCCTGCACAGCTAAAATGATGAAGCTAGAAGTCAAGTATCCAGGGAAGTGAACCTCTCCTGTCCTGGTGCAGCTGTCATGGAGCTACTTCCAGGTCTGAAATATTTACTGGGTCTCCCGAAGCCTGCGGAGATGGGCTGAGCTGACAGGCTGAGAGACACAACTTGGGATCTGAAGATTTCTGTTCCCAGAGGCAATTCATGGAGCAAACAGCCTCGGTTACATAACACACTGCTGGAGAGCCGTGGAGCACGGCCACTGGAGGGATGCAATGCTCAGGGAGGAGGAATGGCACAGAAGCCCTTCCTGACCACTCCAAGGAAACAACAAATGTGACTTCATTCCTTGCTGGCTGGAATGCCACCCAAAGCCACCTCCTCTGGGGTGTGGCCTGGACCAAGGAGGAGCAGCCGATCCCAGTGCCAGGAGCAACAACAGTCACAGCACTCACTGGGAAGGATTTTAGGAATGGGTTTGCCAGGAGCTGTGACTCAAATCTGGAATAGCACAGCGATGGCCCCAGCCAAGGAGGAACACAGCCCCTCACCTTTTCCAAGCCCACCCCAGTTCCACCATGACACTGCCCAGCTGGGTGGGGAGACCTTCCCAGTGCCCCTGCAGCCAGACCCAAACCTGCTGGGGCTGCAGGCTCTCACCTCACTGGCTCAGTGCAAAACCAACCAGCTGCCCACCCACAGGGCTCCAAAATAAGCCCAGGCAGCAGTGGCAAGCCAGATCCAAAACAGTCTGTGCAGGCAGAAGAGGGATCAGCAGGAAGGGAGGGATGAGCCCTGCCATGAGACACGGATCCTGCCCCTCCACACACCAGGCAGGTGGGTAAATCCAGGTCTCACACGGACACTGGACCTCACTTTCTCCTGCAAACAACGAACACCAAGGGCTTGCATCTGCCTAAGCACAGCCACTTACAAAGCAGATTCCAGTGGGATTGTGCCCATGGAGTCCCTCTCTTCTGTTACTGACCCTGAGAAAGCAGCTATTCACCAGCAGCCACTACACATCTCTCCATCCATCCCTCTACCCAGCGTTCCAACAGCAATGCCCATCACTGCCCATACATTTCCCAGACTACCAGCCCAGCTCTGTCCCAGCCTAAAGCCCTACTCCAAAGTCCTCCAGCTCCAGGAAGGCCTTGCTGGTGGAGTTTAAGGAGTTTGTATCTCTGACAGAGAAGTTACACCCACACCAAACCAAGCTGCACAGCACACATGCCTCCAGACAAGGATGGGAAGTCTGTGACATTCTCTTGTTTCCTGGAGGAACATTTCCCATCATCTTGCAGTGAAGGTTCCACATGACACTGAAGTACTTGGAGATCACTAAGAAATAAGCAAGGTGCTGTTCCAGAGGGGACAAGCAGCATCCCAAATCCCTGCAGAGAGCAACATCTTGCCCTGATGGCCACACTAGGTGTCACTCCTTGCCATGTTAAACCGCAAACCCCAGTGAGCACATCCCAAAATCAGCCTCTCACAACCTACATTTTAGTATGCTTTGGCTCCATCCCCATGCCTCATGGGAACTGGTTGCTGAATTTCCAAATTAATCTCAATAAATTCACAGCCCAGGGTTACAAATAGCCTTTGCATTAATGAGCAGGTTCTCTTATGGGTTCAGGAACACAGGAGGGTGGGGGTGAGGCTGCCAGCACAGACAGCCACAGGCAGAGCAGGTCCAGAGGTGGCCACCAAAATGATCCAAGGGCTGGGACAAGGGGCAGTGGGGTCAGATTGGATATGAGGAAGAAATGTCAGACTTTGAGGGTGGTGAGGGGCTGATAAAGCCCAGAGAAGTTGTGGCTGCCCCAACCTCGAAGTTCAAGGGCACACTGGACAGGGCTTGGAGCAAGTGGTTCACTGCTGTAGATTTAAGGTGTTCCCCCACATGGCAGAGATGTGGAACTGGATGATCTCTGAAGGTCCCTTCCACCCCAAAGCACTCTGTGATTCTGAATCTGTCCACTGCTGAGCACTACCACACCTCCTGAACACACCATAATGCTACAAATCACTCATTTCAGATTAATGTGTGGGCTCCTCTCTTCCTGTCCAAATGATTCTTGGTATGACAAACTGAATTCTCTACAATACCAAGGCAAGGTAACATAAAACAAAACCAGAAGCACTTCCAACGTCCTGGATGCTTCTGGAAGTCATGGGAATGTCACCACATCTCGTTCACTGCAGATCTCAGACCTTTAAATAGATTATTATGCTTTTAGGCCATGAGTGCCCTTTGCAGCCCCAAGTGGACCCCATGGCACTGCAGCAGCCAGGAGCACAGCAGCTCTTCTCTGAACACTCCGAAACAGGAACACTGCAATATCTTATAGTGAAAGCACAAGAGCCTGGAGGATGACTGAGCCTGAGACATGTGAATTCCTTGAGAAAATCCCTCGCTTCCAGGCTTAGCCAAGAAAATTTTAGCTGAGGAGCAGCTGCCAGGAGACAATTTAGGAAGGGCCGGTCCTTTCAAGAAATTACAATGTCTACTGATTTGACATAGGGCTGGATGCAGGACAATGTGTGTGAGGGCACTCTCCTGGGACCTCTAGGGACAATGCCACAAGCAGACATGGAACTGCACCAGGCAAATGGAAGTGGATGGGAAGAGGGCAGAGAGAGACCTGGTCTCAGCTTTCCAGACTCTAAGCACTGGGAGCACAAGCAGTGCTCAACCCATGAACACCAAAATGAGGAGCCATTCTGCAGGGTCAGACCTGCAGCATCCAACAGCCCTGTGACACCAGCATCACGATGGAGGTGGGCAAAGGAGAGCCAGTGTTACACTGAAGGTGGAGCTTGGGGCAGCAGAGCTGTTCCAGGGCTGCCCCTCAGCAGGTGAGCCTAGGCAGGGTCCAGCCCCGCCCTGCAGTGCCAGCCCTTGGATCCACCTGTTCCACAATAAGGGCTTTGCACACACCGATGCTGGAAAAACTCTGCTGACCTCACCACCCTCACAGCCTCTGGCTCCCCTGGGAGAACAGTGCTCCCACCTGGGAACGGGGAACCACAGCACTCACAGCTCTAACTCTGCCAGATCCCCCAGACACCCAAATGCTGCCACCTCTTGGGTGCTCAAATCCCTAACTCCAGCTCCTGGCAGCAAACCTCTTCTCTGGAAGACAAGGCTGGTGAAGAAAGAGGTCTGGAACTCTTTGACCAGCCAGCAACAGATTGTCCCCAGGACAGAGATGCAAGGTCCCAACTGCCCACTTCTGGCTCAAAGAGGAGCCATAACATTTCTGGGCCCAAGTAGGTGGCATTTGCTCTGTTCTGCCTTATCCACAGACTTTCCCAGGCAGCCCAGGGCAAGACAACAGCCAACACCCAACACCACAAAAACAGTCACTTGTTCTTTCCAGCCTCCACACTGCCCCATCCTTTCAGAAATTCTCCTCTGGCAGCCTCACTGGACTCTCACCACCTCTCCATGTCTCAAAGTCACCAGGCAAGTCCAAGCCCTCCCTCATCATCCAGCCACGGCCACCTGCAGACACAGGGGACTGTGCCTGGCTCCAGGCACAGTCAGTGCCTCCACCCCATCAGTGAAGCCACGTGCCCACAGGACACACAGAGCTCAGGGCTCACTCACTTTCATCAGGATTGGGTGAAGCGAGAATGGCGCTGTGCTTCCTTTTCACTTCTTCCACATTCTCCGAAATTTTATCAATGAAGCCCCGAATTTCTTCCACCTGTGAGAAGTGAGACAAGACAGGTCTCTGAGACAGACCGACTTTTAGAAAGTGAATTATTATATGGAATTATTATATGGATTATTATACCCTATTCCAAAGCAACCATGACATGTGTGAACCACAGCAAACATCCTCCTGGATAAATATTTTCCAGCTTGAAACTGTAACACCACTGTGGAATCAGACCTTCTCCATCCCACAGCCATCTCTGAGTCACAGCAGTGTAATACAAACTGTATGTCCTGTATTCTTTGTGATACACTGAGAAACTTTTGGGATTTATATAAATCAACAGCAGATTGATTCTCAGACTCTGCGCCTCTGGCGGAACACTGCTGAGACTGCACAAGCCAGGCTGGTAGCAGCTCAGTCCCTCATGGCTCCTTGCTTCATAAAAAGCTCCAGAAATGCCCAATTCGATTCTCATCCCCCCCATTCCAGGGAGGCCACATTTTCCAAAAGATCCATTCTGGCATTTTCCCTGCACTTCTGTGCTACAGGAAGACACCAGCATCTCCCAAGAGGGGAAACCTTTCCTGTGTTCTCTGCCTGCTAGGCTGCTTACCCTCTAACTCAGTCTTCTCCTTTGGCTCACACCACTCCTTTGCTCATCTTCCTCCACCTGCACATCAGATTTATCCCAGTTCCCACTCCATTGCCTGCACAGATCCATTTTAACACCCCCCACACACATGCCGTGCTAAGGGCGTGCTAAAAATCCGCAAGCAGATCTTACAGCCACCCACATGCCAGAAGACAACCTCTTGTTTGGGAACGGGAGGCACAAAATTAAATCAATCCCATGCAGAGACTGCTGCTCTGCAGAGGTGCTCTGGGGAAAGGCCTGAGAGCTGCATGTGAGGCTTCCCTGCTCCCATTGCCTGGGCAACAGCCTCACTGGGTTCTGGAGGAGCAGGAAAACATCCATAGGGCAGCACAGCCCCAGGTCTGCAGGGAAGCCAGGCTCCTGATGTTCAGCACTCAGCATAACCCTGAGCATCAGCTAAGCAGCACCAGCCAGGGCAGGACCTTTATCCCCATCCCCAGTGGCCACAGGAAGCCTGGACCATGCACAACCCACCCTGGTGCCAGCAGAAAGGTCTGAACCAGCTTCAAAACTGCACTGGAGGAACAAACCTCTCACCTGCTCAAAGAACTCATCCATGAAACGATCCCGGTCCACACTGACGGTGACTTCATCATCATCATCACTGTCCTTTGCCTGAAACAACACAAAGAGAGAGAGGCATCAACGAGTGCTTGCTGCAGATTCACAGTTCTGTTTCAGGAGCTCCTCTGAGGCATCTTCCCCTTCTGCAGTGCTCACTTGCTCCAAAGAGCTGGGACAAACACCAGCCAGAGTGTGGAACACCCCAGGCACTGTCATTCCAAGCCCCCAGGACTCTGAGAGAGCAGAGAACAGACACACCCAGCAGTGAGGGACGGCCAAAACACCTTGGCAGCCAGTGCTCCATGGCACAACCTCTGCAGTGAGCATGGGACACAGCTAAGGACACCCCACATCCACGGAGTGGGAGCTTCAGGGGCCCCCTCAGGCCTGTGTGAGCACACTGGCCCTGCAAGGAGCAGGAATGGGAAACAGCATGGATTCCACCATGGGAAACACCAGGATGCTGCAATGGGAAAGCATGAGGGATGTTGAGACTGGGAAAGCACAAGGGATGCTGCCATGGGAAAGCACGAGGGATGCTGTGATGGGAAAACACGAGGGATGCTGCCATGGGAAACACAAGGAATGCTGCCACAGGAGAAAGCATGGGCGATGGCGTGATGGGAAAACACGAGGGATGCTGCAATGGGAAACATGAGGGATGCTGCCACAGGAAACACAAGGAATGCTGCCACAGGAAAGCAGGAGGGAAGCTGCAATGGGAAACGAGAGATGCTGCAATGGGAAAATATGAGGAATGCCATGTTAGGAAAACATAAGAGGTGCCATGATGGTAAAAACAAGGGATGCTGCCACAGGAAAGCATGAGGGATGCTGCCATGGGAAAGCACGAGGGATGCCGTGATGGGAAAATAAAAGGAGTACTGCAGAGTGCAGGAAAGGTGGGAGCAAACAGATAATACAGCAGAACTAGTAAAGTCACAGCAGGCAAATGAGGGGTTGTCCTTGTCTGCAGAAGCATGTGTGTCATTGTCACCAGAGATGAAAACACCTCCTGTCCCAGCAAGGCGGGGGATGCAAGCTCTCAAGGGAAGGAAAAATTACAGTCCTCCACATAAGGAGACATTTAAAATATTATTATCCAAAGCAGTTACATGACGGAGGGAAATGGAAAATTAACAGGTTGGAAAAGTTTCTTCTTACTCCATCTTTACAAGAGAGAAGAAGCCAGTGGAATGGAGATTTAAGACAGGACTGCCCCTGTTCATCTCATGATGACTGCAGTTTTTGCAGACAGATACACATCACCCCATGGCCCTTCTGTATCATCCAGAATCCTCAGCTTTCAGCCTCGCCACCACTTGTGGCACTTTTTGCCTGGGTAACTCACTCAGACACAGTTATCCCATTCATCGTTATCCAGAGTCCTTGTGATCAGAGAGCTCCCACCATTCTGGTGAAAATCTCATCCTGACAAGGAAAAGCAAGCATGGTGCCTGCTCTTACTCACCATTCTGTGGGCATAGAAAACTGTGCCCTGAAGTCTGAAATTGTGTCCATTTGCAGCACAGCCACTCAGGCCAGGAGCTGCCAGCACAGTGAGGCTGGGGCATGGACAAAGCTGCCAGCCTGGGGATGGGCTGGTACATTTAAATCCCTCCAGTGATGGTGACTCCACCACTGTCCTGCACAGCCTGTTCCTGGGTTTGACAACCCCTTCTGTGAAGATGTTTTCCCTAAAATCCAACCTAAACCTTCCCTGGAGCAACTTGGGACCATTTCCACTTGTCCTGTCACATTGTAACCTGGGAAAAGAGCCTGACCCTCACCTGGCTCCACCCTCCTGTCAGGGAGCTGTAGAGAGTTAACAAGGTTCATCCTGAGCCTCCTTTTCTCCAGGCTGAGCTGCCCCAGTTCCCTCAGCCATTCCTGGTCCTCCAGAGCCTTCCCTTGCTTTGTTCCCTTCTCTGGATATGCTCCAGCCCCTCAATGTCTTGCTTTTAGAGAGGCCCAAAACTGACCCCATGATTTGAGATGCCTCAGCAGTGCCCAGCCCAGGGGATGGTCACTGTCCTGGTCCCACTGGCTACTCATGAGCTGGGGCAGTACAATCCCTGCAGCAGGCACTGTCTTCTGCGTCAGGCAGGGCCAGATTTTTCCCTGAAGCTTTTTGCTTCCAAAATTCTGCAGTTTGCTCACACCAGGTCCACACCACCTCTCCCATTCCCTTCAGCAGTCACAGTCTGGCACTGAGAGCCAGAGCACTGCTCAGGCTTTGGGCAGAGCTGGATACATGACCACATCCAACACTTGCCACCCTTCCCTGGAGCCAAAGGCAGGATTTGGCTGCAGGCTCTTTTAAATCCTTCCTGCACACTAGTGCCACCAGACAGCCCAGTCCCTCCCCCTGTCCCCTGCCATCACTGCAGCAGCCTTGCTCAAAGCCACCTGAGCACAGTGACAGCTGTCACCCTCCAGTCCCGACCCCAGTGCTGACTGTGCCATTCCTTCAGCCAGCAGCAAGCCTGGCTGTAAGCTCAGGTCCACTTGGGGTCAACAACTGGTTCCAGAGCCACGCCTACACAGGCTCTACTGCTCCCAGAGCATCCCAAGCACTCCCTCAGCACCCACAGCACATGGGAGGAGGGCTCACCATCGAGGAGGTCACAAAGAACCACGTCCTAAAGCTAGGAATGTGTGGACAGATCTTTCCTACAGAGATACAAGTGCCATCCATGTTCACATTCCACTTTATATCACTCATGCCTGCTAGGTTTGTGCTGTGCTTGATTTTAAGCATCACACACTTTGGTGGGTGGTACCAAGAGCCCACTGGATGGGCAATTACAACACAGACCTCCACCTACACCCCCCGGGATCTTGGATAATGCCAACAGATCCTGGGGACACCCGTTGTGAGTGATGGAAGATGCACCTGCCAATGCAAACACCACCCTGGATGCTTGTTGCCAGGTCAGGGGATCTTTCTTCCCCCACTCTGCTAAACCTCTCCATGTCAAGGATAAGGACATCCACACCAGCCCCCACAGATGGAGGGGCTGTACACACATCCTGCCTGTAGCTCCTGTCACCTCACCACCCAACAGGATGGATCTACAGGAAGGAGCCAAAGGAAAACAGGCTGAGAGCACCCTGTGAGGATGGATCAGGGGATTCTGGTGGGTGACAAATGGAACTCGACCCAGCACATGGGCACTGGCAGCACAGAAAGCCAAATGTCTCCTGGGTTCATCCTCAGCAGTGTGGGCAGCAGGAGAGGGAGGAGATGTTCCCCCTCTGCTCCACTCTCCTGAGACAGCCTGGAGCTGCCTCCAGCTCTGTGGTCCCAGCACAGGACAATGGTGTTGAACTGAGGGTGGAGTCAGGTTGGACATGAGGAAGAAATGTCAGTCCATGAGGGTAGATGGCCCAAAGAAGCAGTGGCTGCCCCATCCCTGAAATGTCCAAGGCCAGGCTGGATGGGGCTTGGAGCAACCTGGGATAATGGAAGGTGTCCCTGTCCATGGCAGGGGGTAGAACTGGATGGGAAGCACCAGTCAGCCTCTGCAGCCTGTACAGAAAAATGCACCTTCAACACAACTTCTCCACAAGCCTATCCAGCTTTTTTTTGCATCATTCTGGCAGGATCTCAATTTGCCAGAATTCTGAGCCCCTTTTTGTAGCCTGTGAGCAGAGAATTCCCACTGTAATTTTAAACACAGGCTCGTATGGAAACCAGGAAGGCCAGGGACTGGCAGCAGAGGAAGAGCAGCAGGAGAGTAGAGTACCTGCTAAGATACTGCTCTTCTCCCTGTCACCTCTTGCTTGTCCCTTCCACAGGGAAACAGGCCTGGCTCACTGCTCAAAGGATGCCACACCCCTGCCCAGTCCTATCTGTGCTGCTATACCCAGAAATCCTGAAGGAAGGGACCCACTACCCACAGAAGGGGTTTCTGTCAAAGCCAGACACAGCCTTGTGGGAGGCACTCATGGTTGAGGGTGGACCAGTCCTGGGAGCAGAGAGGCTGATGGACAGGCAGAGAGATGTTATTTAGGGCAGGCACTGGACAGGGGAGCGGCACAGAGCCCAGCCAGAAGCCCCATGAAGAGGAAATTACACAGATGGAGCCTGCTGGTCAGGAGGGCACATGTCACTTGTCACTCCGAGCTGGAGAAGGGCACCATCTGTCCAACCCACGTCACTGGAAACACCCTCGGTGCCACACTGCCTCCAACCCCCAGTGTCAGGCAGATCATCCCCTGACCTGTCAGGCAGATCATCCCACCCCACCACCCCAAGCCCCTGCGCCAGCAAAGCAGTCACATCCCCTAATGGGTGACTTGCACTGGAACTGGAGGAGATGCCACTGGGAGAACAGCTCATGGGATGCAGGGCACCGATGGATCAGCTGCTCCCAGCATCTCCCTCCACTCTGGCCCTCACTGCTCTACCCCAAGCTTGAGGTGTCCCCCGTGATTAATTCTAGTGCAAAAATCAGAACGAGACCAAACCTTTCCAAAAGAAACATAAAGCATCACACAGCATCCCAGCATTTTGGCTTCACGCACCCCAGCTGTGAGCATCCCACGTTTCCAATGTCACATGGAAAGCTCCTGTATCAGCCAAAACCACCTGCAGGTGCTGCCTAGCACAAGCAGCAAACAATTCCCCAGCCAGGGAACTCACAATGTCAGGCACACCATCCACCCTCCACTTATGCCTCAGGCACTGTCAGGCAGCACCAAGGACCCAGGGCTTCCAGGCTTTTCCCCCACACAGGAAAGGTGAGGATAACCCTTCTTTTGCAAGGTTTTTATTTCTACAGTGCACCAGAGGCCAACCAGTGGCACCACATGGGCACTGCCCCAGCAGCTGGGATAGCTCTGGGAGCTGCTGCCTCTCCAGTGCCACTGAGCAGTGGGAGCTAGATGGGGAAGGCAGGGTAGTCAGAGCTCCTCCAGCAGCTTTCGGAGCCTCACTGGGTTCAAAGTGCCCTCCACAAGGGCCAAAACCCCAAGTGGAGGCAGAGGCAAACCATGATACCATCCCTGACAAAAAGGAGTAGCAAATGGGAAGACATCCAGAGCCCTGGAGCATCCTGGCTCTGTAGGTTTTGTAACTAGCACATGCTAATAAATTTATTATTGAGAAAATTACATTCCCGTGGTTCCAACCCATTCCCTCTCCAAGCACTTTCTGAAAAAGGCAAAGGAGCACAGAACACCTGAAAAGACTTGATACTTGATCTCCTCCAAACATCAAAGCTGGCAGGGTGGGCTGTGCAGGACATAACCTGGTCTCTGTCACCTCACAAGTGGCCACATGCAGCCTCAAATTCCTGTCCTCTCCTGTCAGTGCTGCAGATGGATTTGACCATGTCCAGATGCATCCAGGGAGAGATGCAGGCAGCAGAGGCAGGGCAGAGGAACAATGTGCACAGCCTCTGCTGGGCACATCTGAACCCAGACACATCCCTCTACCAAGCCCTGCTGGCACACTTTCCTAGCAGACATCTGTGTCCAAACAGGCAGTGGGCCCTTGCCTGCCTCCAGCACCCCACGGGGCTGTGGGCCCAGGCCATGCTGCCTCCCACAAGCACAAGGGAAAGAAAAAGCCACAGCAGCTGCCATCCCCCTTTTAGGGACCACTCAGTTAAGCAAAGAAAGGCTCATCCCTGAGATGCAGGAGGCTGCTCGACAGCTTCACTCCCAGGCTGCATCTGTTTGTTTTTATTTACCAACACCTCCGTGCTGCTCTGCCCAGCTGAAGAGATTCCAGCCATCTGGGCTTGACTCGCTCTGTAAAATGATGTCCTTTCTGTACCAAGACCAGAACACAGCGGGATGCACAGGCTGCTCCTGGTGATGCCTCTGAGCAGCTGCGGGTCATGTCTGGGATTGTGTCCCCACACAGAGTGGCACACAGGGGTCCAACACCCAATAGCAGTCACCTTGTTCCCCATGTCCAAACCCCAAGCCCAGGGCACTGCTGCTGGCACTGAGAGCTCTCAGGGCAGCTCATTCCAGCATGCAGCTGTGCAAGGAAGGACAAGGTCAGAATAACTCAGCAGTGAGCAGCACTGACATCTCAGCCATCTCACAGAGCCTGAAGGACACGTAGGAGAGTGTACAGATCTCTGGAAACAGAGTTTAAAGGACACATAGGAGAGTGTACAGACACCCAGATCTCTGCAAACATCCCAGCCTGGCTCTGTGATGCTTGGCAGCACAAGAACAACTCAGCACAGCCTCACCTGGACAAGGTCCAGAGCACCCACAGATCTCCCACCCACCAAACAACTCCCTCACCCTGAGGCTGGCCCTGACCTCCCCACACTTCAAGGTTTGCTTTAGGCATCTGCAGCAGCCAAAAAACCCCTTCAAGCAGGGCTGAAGTCCTGCTCCTGAAGGTGTCAAGGCTGAGGATAAGGACAGTCAGAGGGTATGATCCCAGGAGACAGCCCTGAAGAGCTGAACCACCCAGGATCATGGTTTAAACTACCTGTGATCTCAGCCTCAGCCCTTTTTGCAGACCATATAGTAC
The DNA here is from genome assembly GCA_013397375.1 of Toxostoma redivivum. Classification (NCBI taxonomy): domain Eukaryota; kingdom Metazoa; phylum Chordata; class Aves; order Passeriformes; family Mimidae; genus Toxostoma; species Toxostoma redivivum. Next base: position 100,580 of record VXBI01006897.1, read on the forward strand.
AGCTGTGCACCATGATCAACTGGCCACTCCATGGCACACAGGCCCCAGACTCAACTGTGTCTATTCCAGTATTAAATCCAGCTGGCAGCCCGTCACCAGTGGTGTTCTCCAGGAATCAATGTGGGAGCCACTCCTGTCTAATACCTTTATCAATGATGTGGACAAGGGGATCGAGGGCACCCTCAGCAGAAGACACCAAGCTGGGTGAGATGTTGACCTGCTGGAGGGATCTGGACAGGCTGAATCAATGGGCCAAGGCCAATTCTATGACATTCAATGAGGCAGAGTGCCAGGTCCTGCACTAGCGTAACAACAACCCCACGGAATGCTCCAGGCTGGGGGCAGAGTTGCTGAAAAGCTGGGAAAGGCCTTGGGGTGCTGGCCAGCAGTAGCTGAACATAAGCCCAGGTGGGCAAGAGGCCAATGGCACTTGGCTTGTATCAGAAATAATGTCCAGCAGGACCAGGGCAGTGATTGTCCCCCTGTGCTGGACACTGCTGAGGCACCACAAACCTTGGGGTCAGTTCTGAGCCCCTCAAAACAAGAAGGTCATTGAGATGCTGGAGCATGTCCAGGAAAAGGAATGGAGTGGGCAAGGGTCTGGAACACCAGGAGCAGCTGAGGGAGCTGGGGGGGCTCAGCCTGGAGAAAAGAAGGCTCAGGGGGGACCTCTCTCTACAACGCCCTGACAGGAGGGCGGAGCCAGACGGGGGTCAGGCTCTGCTCCCATAGAACAAGACAAGAGGAAACAGCCTCAAGTTGTGCCAGGGCAAGTTTGGTTGGATACTGGGGAAAAATTCTTCACAGAAAGGGCTGTCCAGCCCAGTTGCCAGGGCACAGGCTGTGCAGGGCAGTGGTGGAGTCACCATACCTGAACAGACTTAACAGATGTGTAGTTGTGGCACTTGGGGCTAGTGCTGGCCTTGGCAGTGCTGCAGAAACAGTTGGATCTTAGAGGGGTTTTCTACCCTAAGCAATTCTAATATTCACCAAAGCCAGCCCATACCTTCCCATTAACAACTTTCTTTTATGAATAAAAGTTGACTTCAGCATTCAGCAACATCTGCATGAGTAGGTGGTATTTCCAATTTCCAACACTAGCAGTGCAAAGGAGAACATTATTTCCAAGAGTTCTGTCCTTAGGTTCTGGCGTGCATTCCTGCAAAATGATTCCCAGCCTTTGGCACAAAGCCCAAGCCTTTTATCAGAACCATGATCACCCTTAAGCTCAGTTTTAAAAGCAAACAGGTAAAATTCGCCTTAACTCAAAGTAACAAGTGTCAGAGGTAACAGAGTTGCCAGCAGTCCTGAATGAGCTGAACTCACTGACCTCCTCCTGCAGCTCTGAAGCACAGACAGCACTATCACCTACTGGAAAAGCACCAGTACTTTACAGCCAGTACTTCATACATTTAGTCATGGCTGAAAAATAATTTGGTTAAAAACAGACTAAAACAATCTGAAATTAATTTCTTATCATCCTGTAAGTGGCATCATCATTGTTACAGCTCCTGTGCGGACCAGGGCTTCCCATGGGCAGTAGAAGGACCTGCAGCCACAGCACTAATCTCTTATCTCCACTCCATTCATCAGGTTCAGCACTCAGAGAGGTCTCTGCTGAGATCATCACTGTGCTTTGGTGTCTGCCAACGTCACCAAGCCCTGGTGATGCCCACTAGTGACATTGCAGTGTGTCCTAGGAAACTGTCAGAGAGAAAAGAAGGAAAGCCTCAGGCAGAGAAGGTGACACAGGCAGCACCACAACTCCCATGGCTGTGGGATCAACACAGTCTGCAAAATGGTTATCCTTCAAATCCCATTATCTCCCCTACAAACAGGCACTCATGGAATATACTGATTTGGAATAGACCTACAAGGATGCTCCAGTCCAACCCCCAGCCATGGGCAGGGACACTTTCCCCCAAAGCAGGTTGGTCACATGCTCATGAAAGCTCAATGACATTTCTTTGGTGCTCTTGTCTAGATACTGTAAAAGAACCTCAGCACCATCCAGGTGAGACACTGATCCTCACAAAAGGCAAAGGTCCTCTGGAAAACCAATACAAACAGTCATTTCATACACAAATCCAAAGTCTGACAGAACCTGATGGAAGACCAGAAAAAGGCCGAGCTCACACTGGAAAACCTGCAGCACACATCTGCAGAAGTACAGCAGGATGCAAATGGCCACAGTGGGAGTGCTCTCCTGAAAACGCATAGGACGGGGAGCAGAAAACTTCATTTTAATTAGTTCCCATGAAAAGAAACCTGGGTCTGAAATATTCACTAGAATCTGGAAAACTGCACTGCTAACAGGAAGTTCAGTCCCACTCTGCAGCAGATTTTGATGCTGCACAGCCAGGTCTGTCCCCTGCACTGGAGTGTATCCTGAGATGCCTGTGGATGCCTGAGGGAGGAGGAACCTTCTCCTATAGAAAGAATATGCTGGCCTAGGAGCAAATGAACACAATTTGGGCAGGAGATTTAGAATTCTACAACCAGTCAGGAGCTGGTCTAGTGGAAGATGTCCTAACCCATGGCAATAGGGTTGGATGATATGGCTCTTTGAAGGTTCCTTGGCAACTGAGGGGAAATTTTTCTTGAGCCTGAGCTCCCCCAGGCTGCTGGAGCAGAAGGACTTCCTATTCTCTGAATGTCCCCAAGAAGAGCTTTTGGCCAGCATATGTCCTGAGCTCCACACACTACTTCCATCCCTCCTGCAAAAGGTGATGGAGGAAGAGACCCTCCTGCCAGGAGAGAGCAGCTGCATCACTACAGAAAATACTGAGTATCACTGAAAAAGGTTGAAAGGTGTTTCAGAACATCTCTCATGTGGGACCTGAGCACCCAGAAGTCTGTCTGCTGTGTCAGCCCCATCCCTGGATGTTCCAAGGCCAGGCTGGAGAGGGCTCAGAGCAATCTGGTCTAGCCGAAGGTGCTCCTGCCCATGGCTGGGGTGTTGGAACCACATGGTCTTTGAAACCTCTTCAACCCAAACCACTCTGTGAGCCCACGACACACCACATGCTACAGCCTGTCCCCTGTTCACAACCATAGGTCTGCTCCCTCATTTTGGGAGGCAAAAGCAGTGCCCACATTTCCAACACCAGCCCTGGTTCTGGCCACTGTAGGCAGGGGTTCAGGCTGAGGTGCAAGCAGCCTGTGACACATCACCCCTGGCCTCTCCCCTTCTTTCAGTTCACCAAAACCTTCTACTCCTTCTGTCTCCACAGTTGCCTTGTTTCATATTCTTCCTCAGCAAAGACAGCCTCTTTGGCTTTATGCCTGGTCTGGTCCTGACACAGCATTGCTCCATCTCTATTTCCCATGCTGTCCTCTGCTTGCCCTCCCCTCCCCACACATCTCCTCCAGGATCATCCTGCAGACACCATGGCACAAGGACACTCCCCTGAGGCAGGTGTGCTCAGGTCACCTGGAGCCAGAACAATACCACACACTCTGTCTTCCTGGTCTTCCACCCAGGCTCACTCTCCTCCTTTTTGCTAATATACATAATTTTCTGGAAGAAGCAATTTATCACAGTACTTAGCTTAATGAGCCTTACTGTACATGTTCTGCCTGTAGTGATAATTTTGCATATTTCCTGAGAAATCTTGTTAACGGGGAGATACATGGCAAAACAAACATTTGTACAGCTTCCGAGCAGCTCACACACAAAGACACTTCGATTAAAACAACAGGGATGGGACTGAACCCTTTTGGCTCCAGCCTCTCAGACATCCAATGCACAGCTGATGTATCTGGCTGCACTTACTATCACTCCCATCACTCTCTGGTGCCCACAGATTGACACCAGGTCCCAGTGGGTCAAGAGTATTCCTGAATTCATGTTGACTTCAGTGGGAAAGCCCCATGCCCCAGACCTGAAGCTCTCCAACACACACCAAGGGACCCTCTGAGGTCTGTCTGTCCCTCAAACCCTATCCATCACCCCACCAGGCTCCTCCCAGGCTGGGGACATGACACACCACCCAGAGCTGACCTAGAGTCTGGGCTTTGCCTGCAGCCATGTTCAAAGCATAGAAAAGGATTTTCCCAGTTGTTGGCCTGCCCCACCATGGTGTGCACCCACTGCTGTGAACAGTGTCCCTGTGGCACAGGGACACCCAGGACTCTTAAACTGCTGGGGAGAACAAACATCTCACACAGGAGCATGTGGGGCTCATCTCCATCACTTCTGTCACCTTCCTCCTTGCCCAGCTGCCCAGCCCAGCAGACCCCAGGAGTGAATCTTCACCAGCATCTCACCCCTCCTGCTCCAGGACCCCAAGGCAGCAGGTAAAGCAGCTTCCCTGCCCCAGTGCTTGTGGGACCAGAATGCTCTTAAGGGCAGCCACGATGTTTGACCTGCCACGGCAGCTCTGCTCCTCCCCACACCCAAAAAATGAGCATTTCAATAATGCTAAAACCCGTCAAGCTCAGCCAGAGCAGGTGGCAGTGAGCTGTGGACATGGCACAGCCACCGGCTGTCACCCACCATGTGACAGCCCCACCCCCAATTGGCAGGGACACAGGACAGCTGAATTATTTACGTGACCCTTCTGGTTGAACAGAAGAGCTTGAAAGCACTTACGGCAATGAAGAGGGTTAAAAAAGGAAAGGAAGATGGCATCTAAACCAGTAAATATATTCATCTCCAAGGTCTGTAGGGACTTCTGCAGCCAGGGGGTGCTGGAAAAGATGGAGACACAAGACCCGACCTCTGCAAACAGCAACTGTGGTCGACTTCACATATGTGCCCCCAGGAGAGAAAGCCTCAGTAGGAGCAGTTTGGAAATAAAAGGAAGGGATGGAGTGAGGTCATGCTGTGAGTCCTGGGGCACTACTGCAGATTTCACTGCCACAAGAGGGGTGGGGGTGGATCCACAGAGCCAGACCTGGAGCCCACCTTGCTTCCTCTCTCCTTTCTTTTTTAACACACATGTCCCACAACTCCCACTGGCAGGAGGCAGCACTGGGAGCAGGGACTTGGCTGTCAGGAGTGGGGATTCAGCCAGCTGGGGAGGGCAGTGGCACGGCACAAACACACAAACATCACTGGAGAAATGCACACAAAAACAGCTGCTGGAGATGAACAATGGCTACAGGAGGAAAGTGCACCACAAAAAATGGGCCCTGCCAATGGCTGGGGGGTTGAAACTGGATGGTTCCTTCCAACCTAAAGCACTCTGTGATCCCATAACACTGGTGCATCTCCCTCACTTCCTCCCACTCCCAAAACACCATTCATAATTATTTTACCATTTGGACCTGTGTCACACCCTGGAAGTCCCAATGTCTCACTCAAACTGAACTGTCAGCTCTATGGCAGGATGGAGCACCACAGGACAGACTCTCACAATCCTGCAGGTACACACCATCTCATCAGGGTTTCTTCTGGGGGTGTTGGGGAACGGGACCAGCTCCAGACTCACTCCAGATGGGCAGGAAAGACCACTCATAGCCACAGCTGTGACACCTGCACAGAAGCAGCTGTAAACAAAGCTCTGCTTGGCCTCATCCAAGGCATCCTGCATGGCCCATCCTCAGCTGCTCTCCTCCACCAGAGGACATGTTTCATCTCTAAGTTAAATTTGCTGTCCCTGGTTCAGAGCAGACCTGGGGACACTACTCCCACAAGGGCACTGAATAAGCTCCAGCAAGTCTGATCCAAATCAGAGGTTCAGAAAAGAGCTGGGATTAGCATTTTGAATTTCAAGTACCATTTAAAAAATCCCATTAAGACATGGAGCTCCTGTTCTGTAAAGCAGTGACCGCCCTACCTCCCCTCCTCTGCTCCAACAATGCCAGCTCTTTTTTTATTAATCCTTTTTTTTCTTATCATCCCTGGCAGAATTTAAACACTGTATTAACATAGGAAGAACCGACCCAGGCTATTAATGAGGCAGCAGAAGGAAACAAGTTCAAATGCTCCTGACTCTGTGTCCACTGCAGCATCTCGCTCCTCCCTGGTGTCTGCCACCACCAAGGGTGTAAATCCATGCTACCTCATTCACTGCAGTCCTGCCAGGACCTACTCACATTCAGGGCAGCTGCATGCTCAAAAACATTCCTCCATCCCCAGGAATCTCCAGGAAGAATGCTGCACCCTCAGCATGAGGCTGATGAATAAGGAGCAGCAGCAGGAGTGAGGCGAAAACACATTTTATTTTTCTTAAGGCGTATTTAAAGGAACAGAGAAATTTTAAAATACTCCATGGCATTACTTCTCAGCCAGCGCCGGCTGCCAAAAGGACATTCATGAGGCTTCTTTTTACTATTATTATTAAAAAGCCTGTTTTCCAATCCCATTTCACAGCCTGTGCTGGTGGTGGAGACAGAGCCCCATGTTTGGGTGCTTTCCAGGCAGAGTGGGGAGGCAGCTCTTGGGGGAGCCTCTTCCTCCTCCAGAATCCACAGCCGCTCCTGAGCATCTACAGTCAGCCCTGGGCATTCAGAGCTGCCCAACCACCCCAACAGCCACCCTGTCATCCCTGACAGCCACCCCCTCATCCCCTTGCTGGCATCACCCCAGCCCCATCCTCCTGGTGTTTTTCAGACCAAACCAAACTCCCAGCCAGGTGATCCTGGTGGGAGCTCTGATGCCCGACCAGACTGGACACCCACACTGGTCCCCACTGCTCCTGGCTCTACGGCAGAGCCTTCCCCATGGGACAGACCCACCTTGCAATCCCAGGCGGCTCTGCAGCACCAACCGTGAAGTAATTAAAAAAAAAATCCACAAAAATAATCTAACCAAACAAGAAAAAGCACTAGAGGGAGGACCAGGGGGTGGTACGAGGCGGGGGCTGGAGCACGACTCTAGGATTTCAGGATTTCGGGCTCTGGCCCTCCGGCCACTGCCGCTGCCCTCAGAGCTCGGCCCCACGCGTGGGCAGCGGCACCGCTGCGGCCCCGAGGGTGCAGGAGGGGGCTGGGGAAGGGCAGCGGGGGGCACCGGGGGCTCCTTCCACCCATGCTCCACGCACGCAGCCGCCACCGCCGCCTCCCACCGCCCGCGCTGCGGGACCGCGGGGGGCCCGGGGCTCCCGCTGGACACGGCACCGGCTACGGCCGCACACGAAGCCCGACGCCTCCCGCACAACACGGGTCACGGCACTGGAGTCCCCGCGGTGCAGCGGCCGCAGGCGCCGCTCGGCCCCGCCGCAGCGGCTGCGCCGGAGGATGAACACGCAAAACGGGAGCGGAGCGGAGCGGGGCGGGCGCGGCACGGTCCTGGCTGAGCACGGCACGGCCCCGCCGACCGCCCCGGTACAAATACACGGGTACAAATACACGTCTGTATCCGGGCTCCCAGCGGCGATGCTGCCCAGCCGCCGCGGCCCCCGGTACCGCGCAGATCGCCGCTCGCACCGCCCGGCGCCGGGGACAAGCGGAGAGGTCCGCGCCGGTGCGGACAGCGCAGCCTGGGAGACCCCCTTCTCCTACCGCGACATCCCGGCGATATCCGGGGGGCTCATCCCCTGCTCCCAGCCCCCGCCCAACCCCCTCGCCGCCGCCGCTCAGGGCAGGGCGGCCCCTGCCAGGGAGGGGGTGCCGAAACGGCTTCGGGCGGTCCCCGATGGGGGCAGAGGGCTGTCCGCATGCCCCGCATCCCCGGCTGCGCCCCGCACTCACAGCGCGCAGCTCCCCGGTCCGGTCCTTCATCCTTGCCC
>VXBI01006897.1:108268-127301 GCA_013397375.1 Toxostoma redivivum
GGTCCGGTCCTTCATCCTTGCCCCGCTGCCGCCGCCGCTGGGAACGGGCAGAGCGCGGGGAGGGGCGGGCGCGGAGCATGCGTGGAGCGGTGCGAGAAGGGCGGGGGGGACACCGGGGGGACCCTACCATGATGGGGGCACTGGCAGGGGGACACTCACAGCGCGGAGTCAAACTGCGGGGAGGCGACACGCGGGGTCTCACCGCGGGGAGAGCCGAGCGGGGCGCACGGCTGGGAAGGTCACAGTGCAAGGGGATGTCACCGAGGAGGGGTCGCGCCGGGGGCCAAGTGAAGTGTCACAGCTGCGGGTCACACCCAGGGGACCTCACACGTGGGGGCGTCACATCTCGGGGAAGGGTCTCACTGGGAGGGGTCCACGCGAGACGGTCAGAGCTGCGGGGCACACCCAGGGGACCTCACAAGTGGGGGCAAAGCATGGGAGGGGGGTCGCACTTAGGGAGGCCACAGGAGGAAGTGATATCCGGGAATAACATCGGGAGGGGTCACACCTGGGGAGGTCATACCTGTGGGACATCACATCATGGTGCTCCTTAAGGGTGTGGAGGGATGCACAGCAGGGCAGCCCCAAGAGCAGGGTCACCCCTGGGTGTTCCTGGGGCGGTGGCAGGGGTGTTGGTGGTCCAGGAGACAGCAACATTTGGGGGTATCAACAAGACGGGCTGGCTCTGCCCCCCAGCCTGGGGACAAGCAGGGCCATATTGGGGGATCCACCCCGAGGACCCGAAAACCAGGCTCGCAGGGAGCAGAGAAGAGCCGGCAGGGCTCAGACAGATGCTGCCAGTTTGTCGCTTTTGGGGAAACTGGCAGTGTCGGGGAGACATCCTTGTCCCTCCCCGCTGCCAGGGATAAAAAGGAGCGAGATCTCCCATAGCCGGGGCCTGCAGGCTCCTGCAGCTGCCGGGGCCATGGGATCCAGCCGCAGGGCCGCGGGTCGCAGTTCCCGCAGTCCGACCCGTGTCCAGCATCCCTGGGGTGCCCAGTGCTGGGGTACCTGCTGCAAAGGCTGGGAGTCTCCTCCGCGGGTGTTACCAAACCCAACGCACTCGCCCTGTGTACAGCCCCACTCACGCCTCACACACCCGCACACCGCCCCACTCACCCCTNTACCCACGGTTCACCCGGTATCGCCGGTACCCCCGGGGCGGGATGGGGTGGGGTTCGGGCTCCCTCCCCGCTCCTCCGGGAGAGCTCATCCCCCCGGGACAGCACTGCCGGATTACACCAGGGCCGCCCCAACATTCCCATATTATCCCATGAGTGTTCTTCCCCAAATTACCCGTATCCGTCCCTTTCCCACCTTTGCTTCATCTCTAAAACATCCTATAAAAAACTCAGTGCAGTCCTTCATATCCCAAACGTGTTTCATTCTTCCAGACAGCCATAGCCCCTCTCCCTCCACTGGTGCTTTGACACCAGAGCCCTGGTGTCCCTTTCTGAGTCCCTCATTTGGGTCCCTATCTACCCTCGTGTGGCAGGAGCTGAGACGAGGGGCAGAGCAGGATCTGACCCAAAGAGTTGAGACATGGCTGTGGGGTGACTGGTCTGCCAAGAGCCCTGGGCATACAGGGGCTCATGGAGAGGGCCACACAGCTCCTCACTTGTTGAGGGGCTTGCAAATCCAGGGAGCTAGAGGCACAGCTTGCTGGAAAAGTGCCTGTGCCTGCAGCACTCGGCATATGGATGGACTTTCAGGTATTAAGCAGCCCAAAATGCAGCACAGAAACCTGAGGACACATGAGGAATTACAGAGGTGTTTTGAGCAGAGGCTGAAGAGGATGGCTAGTACAGCTGCAGCAGATCCAAGATCGATCCTGTCATTCTCAAGGACTTGCTCCCATCAGGAGAGACAGAACTGCAACTACCAATGGCAAAGTTCAGACACACACAAGGGGGTGCAGAATAAATCCTCACCAGAAACACAGAGAAAAGAGTGTGCTGAGCTCAGAGTGAGGCTGACAGTGCAAACATGGTGGAAACCCAGAGTGCAGCCCTGAGCCAGCAGCTTGGCTGCAGATCAGAAACCACCTGAACCTGCTCATTCATTCATTTTCAGTTGCTGTGTCACTTCAGGGACACTATTCACTTTGGAGGGAACAGCTGCTGGAAGTTATTTGTCGAGGATTAGGCTAGAAAGCCGTTCAGAGGAACAGACCAGAGTCACAGAGCACATCAGTGCTGAGGGAGCCAGGGGGGTGTTCTCTGTGCCAAGAACCCAGGCCAAGCCCTGTGGCATAGGAGAGACAGCATCTGAGAGGCAAGGAAGGGATGAGTTGGATCGGCCACTCCCCACCTCCCTGCAAGGGAGACTCATCCTTCATCCCACACAATGCCCACAGGGAGATGCCAGGGAGGGCAGGAGCAGTGGAGGGAAAGGTCCATGTGACCATAGTCACAAGTGGATCCAGATGGAGGTTCCCTCTCCCTGCTCAAGGGAAGCAGGTGTGTCAGTGGTGATTGCTCCAAATGCTTGTCTCTACGCCAACAGCCATTAAAAGTTGCTTTTGGACACTAACACAGGCTGCAATCCCATATGTCCAAGGATGGGAAAATGTTGCCCCATGGTCTTTGCAGAGACAGGAGTCCTGTCCCCACTCTGGGGAAAGTTCATATCAGCAAACAGGGAGATGACATTGGGAGGAAGGGAAACTGTGCCATGACTTGGAGAAGCTGAGGCAGGGCACTCAGAAAGGCATTAGATGGTTATGGAAGATTGGGAAGAGCTGTGCACTGTGGCCGAGAAAGTCAAAACAGGACAGGAGAATAACAAAGGAAAAAGAAAGGTGACCAAGGAGAAGGAGAGGCAATTCAGCCTTTTGAACATGTGTGGTGAAAAAAGCAGACATTATAAGGGCTCTATTTGCAGCAGTGAGTAGGAGAAGTGGACATTCCCCTGTCTACAGCTTGTCTCATCTCTCATTCCCAATCCCATGTCCAGAGCATCATGGATGTAAGAGCATCATGGTGCTCACAAGAACATGAGCAGAGGGAACAAGATCTTCCAGGGAGTGGCAGAGTGGGACAAGAACCCTTCAAAGAAACAATAATCACCTAAAAGCAATCACAGGCTCTCTCCACCTCCTCATGCCTCCAGCAGCAGCCTGACAACATGCTCAGGCACAAGCTGCCACTGCCAATGCCTTGCACAGGAAAATTTCCCACAGAAAAAAACAAAATATATAATAGGGATAATCTGCATTCTCTGTCTTTATATAAGGAACAAGCTGAAAAACATTTCTCGAGTTTTTCACAGATGAGCATCCGTCATCTGTTACGCTGCCTGAAGAAATTTGTGCATTAGACCTTGATATTCCATCCTGATCTTCCTGGCTTTCTAAAGTCACATTAAGTCATGGGAAACCCACCTTCCCAAAAGCTGATCCTCTCATTCTCAGATCTAGAAATCTTGAAACAACCTGGAATTGCACACCTCCAAGACAAGTTTCATGTATTGTAGAAATCCTGCCAACTGTTGTGAAAGTCAGTTGATTTTAAGTACAAGAACTTCTGAATAAATTATAGAGAAGTCTGATTCCATCAGTCCTTTCTGATATTGTATTACTCTAGAAATGATTCTGACAGATGAGAAAAGGAAGCATCTCTAGCCTACACAGCACTAGGGCTCACTTAAAAACCTGCTTGAACCAAAGCAGTGAAGGATATTCAATCTAACCAAAGCAATCATTTCAGTGCAGGAACAGGGCACATGGACACTTATTTCTTGACTGATCCAATGAAGTGGGATGTTGCTCAGGTCAGCTTTACTCTGCCGTGCATTGAAATATTGGCATTAACTGCAGAGAACGTGGGCTGCACCTTGGGAGAACAGTGAGCATTAATAAAACAGCAGCAGGGAGTGAGAGGCAAAGCAGCCCAGAACTTCCCTTTGCTGCTGGGAGCCCTCCTCCAATCCCATGGCTAAAATTAAAACATATTGACCCAACAATCAACCTCCAGTAGAGATTTAATAATGACCACTTAAACCCTGTGGTGCAAATAAAATACTCCTCCCCACACACCAGCCAGGGGCAGGACAAACCCTCCTGCCCAGAGCTGGCAGCTCCACACATCCCAAATCCCTTGTCTTGGTGTACATCCCAATATCCTTCCCAAATATCTGTCCTGGTGCACATTCCCACCATCCTTCCCAAACATCCCTCTTGATGCATACCCCAAAGTCCTTCCCAAGCACCCCTCCTGGTGCACATTGCAGTGTCCTCCCCAAAATCCCCTCCTGGTGCACATCCCAACAGCCTTCTCCAACATTCTTCCTTGTGCACATCCCAGTGTCCTTCCCAGACACCCCCCTGGTACACATCCCTACATCCCAGCATCCTTCACAAAGGAAGGATGCAACTCCTGGTGCACATCCCCAGTCCTGGGATGGGGCCAAGCTAAAGTGCCTTTTGAGATTTCTTGGCAAGTCCCCAGTTTGGAGTTATCACAGCCCAAATCTTCCTCCACTGAGACCAAAACCCATTCCTGCAGTCTGACTTTGGTGGGAAGCTGTTCCAATCATGTGAATGACTCATCTCTAGGGTTTGTTTTTTTACTGTTACATTTACACTGGAATTTCTACTGGATGTTGATTTGTATCATGCAGGCTCTTTCAACTGCCCACAGCCTTTTCCTCCACCAAGCTATCATTCCTGCCATTCCCTTTTGTTTGCACAGCTCATTTAATTCGACCCTGGAAGGCCCTGAGGGCCTTTGGGCTGAGTCCTGCCCCCACTCAGCCCAAAGCACCGTGAGGCTGCTGGATTCAGCCTTGGACAGATGCCCATTCAGCTGGAAGTTCAGTTGGCTCTCAAAAACCCATCATAGCTCCAGTCTTAAAGGAAGAAGCAGACAAAGCCCCACAGAAACCAGCTATGCCTCTGCAGCTGATGTAGTCAGAGCTGGGGGGCTGCCAGCCATGCACAGACCCCCCAAATCCCATTGCTAGACTCACTCTGGGACCCTCAAAAATCTGCAACAATTCCTGGCCTCTGCCTGCTGCAGGCTCCTCCTGCCCTCCCCTTTCAGATCAGGGCTCCTGTCTCATTAACTTGTGCCCTCCCATGCCAAGCTCTTGTGCACCCACAGCAGGTCCTTCCTCTCACTTCTCCTGTTGAGCTTCCCTGTATGGGCATCCCTCCAGTGAGAAATGTAAGGACACTCCTCATGGCTTCAGGGAGGACACTGATGTCCTCTCTGCCAGTCCTGTTCAATCTCCCCACCTGTGCACACCTGATAAATGCACAACCCCACTCCAGCCATAGAATCATAGACTCATGGAACAGTTTGGGTTGGAAGAGATCCTAAAGGTCACTTCATTCCAATCCCCTGCCATGGGCAGGGACAAATTCCACTACCCCAGGTTGCTCCAAGTCCTGTCCAACCTGTCCTTGAACACTTGCAGGGATGGGGCAGCCACACCTGCTCTGGGCAGTCTGTGTCAGGGCCTCACCACCCTCATGGAGAAGAGTTTTTTCCCCAATATCCCACCTAAGCCTGCCCTTTGTCAGTGGAAGTTATTTCCCCTTGTCCTGTCACTCCAGGCCCTTGTAAATGGCTTCTCTCTATCTTCCTTGTCAGCTCCATTCAGCAACTGTGAGGCCACAATTAGGTCACCCCAAAGCCTTCTCTTTCCCAGGCTGAACAATCCCAACTCTCACAGCCTTTCCTCATAGGGAAGGTGTTCCATCCCTCCAATCAGCTTGGTGATCTCCAGTTCCAGCTGAGCACACCTCCTCTCCAGGCCAGATTCCTCAGCAGGCTCAGAGCACAAATGCCAGTTGTGGCTAAAAGATCAGTGACATTTTCATATGTGTACATGTATATGGAAATTTGCTAATTTAATTTATAAAAGTGCAAATTCAAAGAACATTTGCTGAGGGGTCTCTTCAAACCTGCTTTTACCAGCACCACTTTATTCTGTCAGGCCAAGGAGGCTGCAAGCATGACAATGAAGAACAGCAAACAGTCTCTTACTTTGGAAGAATTGCTTGCTTGATTCTAGTCATTTTTAATTTTAAAATTTTCCTCTCAAGTTTCTCTATCCAGAGTTCTAAGTAGCAAAGTAAGATAATTATGTAAATTTTAGTGCATCTCACAGTCAGGACACTAAATCCTGCCATAATAACTGGGGAATGAGTAAGGAACCCAACCTCATCAGAAAATTCCACTCTAACAGGATCTGCCATTGGCATCATCTCAATTAAAAAAGTGTTTTGTGTTACTTTATTGATAAAAAATTATTCTCATAACCTTTTAACTCCATCCTGAGAAGCACTTCAGAGAGATGCAGTTCAGCTATTGGTGATAAGCACCACAAAAACACCCAGAAGGGTGTGATAAACACACAAGGCCACAATGTGAAAAATTATTAAAATAAAGAGATAACAAGTGCTACATACTCACTGAATCTTTTCATCCTGGGTCAGCCATTACAGACCATGACAGAACAGAGAGATCAGTTCTGCTGCTCCAGCACCAGATGTGGTATGTCCAGAGTTGTCACATCAGCACCAGGCACATCACCCAGCTCCAGGCCAAGGACACTGTTCTGCTGTGCAGGCCACACTTCCAACACATCCTGGTAGCCTCTTCCATCAAAATGAGGGATAACAGGCAAGGAAGGTGAACAAAAGTCCCCTTTTAATTGAAATTGCCAGATAGATTCAAGCTTCCAGACAGATCTAGGAATTACAGTAAATGTCAAGGAAGAACAAACTCTGAGAGTTGCTGACTCCTTTTTGGAGTTTGTTTTCTCATTGAAGACTGGGAAAACCTCAATATGGCAAGAAGGGAGTGAGGAAAACAATGGAGCACCAGGGAATAAGGGGATGATCTAACAACGACACACATGGCTGCAAGCATGAGTCTCATGTTCCCTGTGAAGGAGGAATGTGCAGAGCAAAAGAAGGATGACCAGTTCATATTTCCTATCCTGCATCTGAATCCTAAATTCACAGACACATTCAAACCTGAATGGTCTGAACTTGAGATTTTTCTTCCAATCCTTTGGAACAGAAATGTGACTTGTGCACAAACCAGAACAGCACTGTCAGTCTGCAGGGAGCTATGTTCCTCTGAACTTGAGACAGAAATAAAAGTAGGGGAAAAAATGAGAAAAGAACAGAAGAAACAGGATAAAGAGTGGGTAAACACAAGCTTTCCCAGGAAGTACCACAGTGTTCTACAATCAGAGATGCAACAACGAGCCACCAACAAACATCAACCTCAAATGAACAGCTTGAACAGTTCAAAGTTCAGCTGCTGTGCAAATGTTATCAACTGCTCTCACTGTCTGCAAACCTCCCAGCCCCAGCCAAAGCTCTGTGGTGAACTAAGGGGAAGGTGTGTTTTCAGTTGTATTCCTGAACAAAGAAACTTCCTGCTCACCACTGCAGAGCCAGACCTTATGGGCACACACAAGAAAACACAGAACCCTTTTGTCCAGTTCTCCACCTGTCTTCCTTTGCTTTAATTTCATGTATTACATGTGGCAGAGAGCTCTCTCTATATAAATAAATCAGTCTTAAGGTAGAGATGGATGGATTAATTTTACTATTGATTGCTCTGTACACAACAGCTAACAACAATAATAAGCATTTCTCAAGAAGTTATCTCGAGAATAACTCCATTAATCTCAAACAGCATCCATGCCTTTACCTTCAACATCACCCTCTTCTCTAAGAAGAAAACTAAATTTACCAAGTCATGTCAATTTTTCTCATTATTTCCTTTTCAATTCCTGAAAATGTGTTATAGGGTTCACAGGTTCCATGTCAGTATTTCAGAAGAAATATGTAAAATTTGCTGTATTGTTTGAGCCTGGCAACAAAGGGCCTTGAAAAACAGGGCTCCTTCCACACATACTTGTGGAAATGCAAATTCTGGGTCTGGAGGTATTACAAGTTCCCTCCCCCATCCAAGTTAAACAACAAAGGAAGGGCTTCTGAACCTTCCAGACACCAGCACTGGGACTCCTCTGCTGAGGGATGGGAGCTTGTGCTAGAGGGAGGGTGCCAAGTGCTCCAAGCAGCAGAGGTGATGCTCATGGCTGTAGTGGCTGCAGCACAGTAGAGGTAGAAGTGTTGATGAGGTCCTGGGGAAGACTCTCCCGTGCTTCCTGCATCCGGCGCCGAGCCCGCTGGAAAGCCTCTACAACACACAGGTGACAAGGCCAGAATGCATAAGACAGCCTCAGGAAAGGGGATGGATGTGTCTTTTCAGTGTACATCATCTCTCCTGGTGCAGGATCCCACTTCCTATGCATAGGTTACACCACCAAAGCACCTGGTGCTGCTCCACCTGCTGCTCTCTGATTTCTATACACATGGAATCAGAGACAGAGCCTGTGCCTTAGTGCCACCAGATCTGCCCAGTCCAGGCTGTGCCCTCACACAGTGGTTATCCCTCCTGCCTGCTCAGAGCTGATGCTTCCTGAAGTTTCCAGCTCAGATCAGAACATTTAATCTCTGCCATGGACTCTGAGAGCTCACAGGAAGGGGAATTACTTCTACAGTAATGGATTATCCTGAAATATCCAGCCCACTCTGTAAAAAGGGGGAAAAAGCTCACCAAGACAGAATGACACTGAAGGCCCTACCCAAAACATTGTAGACAGAGCTCTGCTGGCTGAAACCCCCCAGTCGGTCCAGTACACTCTGCATGCGCTGCCTCAGGGTGCTGTTCTCCAGAAAGGCTCTGCACAGAAGCACACCAGCAGGTCAGGGCTGCCAAAACCAGCACAGGAGATGGAGTTTATGGAGCTCAGACTCCCTTTGCTGCACTCACTTGGACTGCTGCAGGCAATAGAGCCGGAACGTGACGCTCCCTGTGGTCTCTGTCCGGAAACCATAGCGGCTCAAGCGCTTCCCCTGCAGGGATGGCACGGGTTAGAGGAACCCCACAGTGAAAAACCCCACTAGAGCAAAACTCCTGTGGATACAGTCTACCCTTCCCTGCAAGGTCAGAAAGAAGAGCACATAGCTCCTTCCAGGCTGTGTTGAGGGCAGGACCTAAACACTTGCAGTGCAGTGTTGGGGCAGGGTTTCAACAGCTGCATCAGGGCTTGTTTCCACACAAAGCTGCCACTAACATCACTCTGCTCATTACACCAGCAGCCACCTCTGTAACTTTCTGAAGAACATGAAGTTTCTACCTGCCTCACACCCATCAGCTTCTTGTTTCAGGAAGCTGTTCCAGCCCAAATTCCTCACAGAAACACAGAAGTCCACAGCTGGTACCAAATGCTGACCTGACAAACACTTTATAGGCAGGGGTAAGCCAAGGCTTTGGTCCATGCTCCCATACTTCTCTAAGCTGCTCACCCCTCAGAAGACACAGTTCTGCCTCAGAGTTTGCTCATTCCTCTGTTCAGGATCACAAGACTCACAGAGGAGACAATTTCTTTAGTGAGAGGGACAGGACCAGCAGCTTATCCTTATTCAAATCTGGTCCAGGCTGACCATGGACACCTGAACCCAAGAGCAAAATGTACCATGTCCTGGCAAGAGACTACCCTGCAGCTGAGCCCACCTTGAAGGTCGATGGTGTCCGGATGTAGGTTAAGTCCTCCAGCTCAGGAGATCCCCCAATGAAAAACCTCCTCATTTCAGCCACAGTTCCCAGATCCACAGGACGCCAAGTAGGGATGGTGAGCACGTGGACACCTGGCCCAGGACAAGAGGACAGCTTAGCTTCTGTGACCTGTGATTTATTCAGACACAGAGGACAGCAAAGGCAGGTGGATACCTGCTGACCCAACCCAGAGCTGTCTAGAAATGGAAACACTGCACAGTATCAGAAATGTTCTAAAAGCATGTTCCCATTGAGTCAGCCCATTTTAGTCAAACAGCCAATGCTGAAAGTACCCTCTGCCCAAAAGCAGCATCTCCTCATAACACACAGGGGTCACTCCCAGGTCCCACATGGGACACAGAGGGCTACTGCCATTGTAAAGATGGCATCTTTATGGCATCACCCCAGAGCTTTATCACACCAGATGTTGTGATAGCAGAATCCAAGGATCAAGGACAGCAACTCAAGATGCACCTCACATGTTTCTTTGCTGAATCCCAGACAGCTGACAGCTCCCTTCAGTACACCAAATCCCTGGGACTGGCTGAATCGCTTCCCAAGAGGACCACTCAACTCATTGTCCCAGACAATTAACACAATGTCCCAAGGATGCTTTACCTGGACATGCTGGCAGCACCAAGGAGCCATATCCTTCCACACGATACCTCTGCCAGAAATCCAGGGATAGGACTTCAAAGTAGAGAACAGGCCACTGAGGGAGACTGTCTGCAAGATGGTGAGCAGGTCACAGCTTTGAGAAGGAGACTATCACTGAGAAAAAGAATGCTAAACACCCAACTCCACTAGTAGGAAGCCAAAGAATCAGAGAATCATTTAGCTTGGAAAAGACCTCCAAGATCATCAAGTCCATCCTGTGACCAATCCCCACCTTGTCACCGAGACTAGAGCACCGAGTGTCACCACCAGTTGTTCCCTGGATACCTCCAGAGATGGGGACTCCATCACCTCCCTGGGCAGCCCCTTTTAGTGCCTGACACCCATTATGTGAAGAAATCCCTTCTAGTGTCCAGCCTGAACCTCCCCTGGAGCAACCTGAGGTTTCCTCTTGTCCTGCCCCTTGCTCTCTGGGAGTAGAGCCCGACCCCCAGCTGGCTCTACCCTCCTGTCAGGGAATTGCAGAGAGTGAGAAGGTCCTCCCTGAGCCTCTTTTTCTCCAGGCTGAGTCTGCCCAGCTCTCTCAGCTATTCCTTGTGCTCCAGACCCTTTCCCAGTTCTGCTCCCTCTCTGCACACACCCCAGCACCCCTCCACCACAGTCCTTTCTGTATTTCTTCTACAATGACTAACAAAGACTTATGGTTGACTAGTTTCCCCTGTAAAAGTTGAACCCTCAGATTTGAGGCTGAAAATAGAATTATTGATGATAAAAATTAGGGAAAATTCTTTAAGAGCAAGTCCAGACTGGGCTGTCAATTACATTTGAGCAGACAAGATAATCTTCTGTGAATGATCTGAAGCCAAACAGCAGAACCTGTTTATCTCTCACTTTTCCCACTGCTATTGGGAAAATATTAACTTGGATTCTCCTACATCTCTCTAAGCATTTCTTTTTTCCACAGTGAAACAAACTCACTGTGTTTCTTCTAGTCTGAAAATTCATTAGTGTTGGTTGAATACCCAGATCCAAAGTGTACATTGGATTCAAGTGGCAAGGCATGCCACAGAGCTGTCCCTAGCAATTGTATCCACAGAGCAATAGGATTGGTGAGGAAGCAGCAGGAACAGGCAGCAGAGAAGCCCAGCTTAAAATAGAGCTGAAGTTTCAAAGTGACATGAACTATCTAG
The DNA here is from genome assembly GCA_013397375.1 of Toxostoma redivivum. NCBI lineage: Eukaryota > Metazoa > Chordata > Aves > Passeriformes > Mimidae > Toxostoma > Toxostoma redivivum. The sequence continues at coordinate 119,661 of VXBI01006897.1, forward strand.
GGATTATACAGGTCACTGAGCACGTCTACAAATGTAAGACTCAGCACAGAGTTTTAGTTGTATAAAAAAGCTGCCTGGTTCTCCAGCTGCAGCATCCCAGGGCTCTGTGCAGCACACCAGGAACAGCAACAGCCCTGCACGCCATGTTTAAAGAGACAAGCCAAGACCCAAGCAGTTTTCCAACCAGATAAAGTTGCCTATAGCCTGGAAACAGGGCAACATCAATGAATCCATAAAAATGCTACTGAGTTCCTGGGCAAACACAGGATGTATCCAGGAGCTGTGTGGTGGCAGGGTGAATTTTATTGAACCTGAAACATTTCCCTCTGTCCTTTCATCTCCAACAGGACAGACAGCATGATGGCTACAGTGGGACCAAAGGATTTCAGAGTAACAAGGAAACACACCTTCATCTTCTTGGGTGTAAAACATCTCCACAGTGAAGGGGTAGCAGAAGTATGCCACCTTATCCTAGAAAAAGAACAGGGCAGAGATCAGATTCCTGGACGACAGAATTCATCACCAGCATTGCAGAGGGCATAGAGAGCTGGGAGAAAGAACTAATGGTAGAAAGCAGGTGATGCTGCCCAAAAAGATCAATTACATCCCACTAACAAATATGTGACAGCAGGATGGACCTGCATACACTCCCTAGTGCCACATCGATGGAACAGGATATTGAAAATAATGGAAAAGGGGAGTGACACACCTCAAATGAAAACTCAGTCAAATGCATAACTACAGGGCAGCATCAAACTTTACAGCCAAGCACAGTACCTCAGTGGTATTACTGAATTGTTGTGCGATAATTATTTTTGTAATATGAAAACATATAAAATACATTAAGAAGATGATAAAATTCTAAGTCAATGTAGAGGCTCTGCACATTCCTGCCCTAGGCAAGCTGGAACAATGCTTGGTTACCTCAGAGCATTGGAGAACACAAAAATCAAAGCTCCAAAGGCAATCAGTCAGCAAGAATGAATAAAAAAGTGAGGTTCCAAAAAATGCTTGGGAATAGTTTTATTTGGTCTAGTTTTATTTGGAGACAATAGCCCCTTGAAAACATGACATGCTCTGGTCTTGAAAGGAGCCCTCAACTCAGGATCCTTGTTGAATAGATCTGTAGTTTGTTACACATGTTCCACTCCAGAGACTGCCTGTTCAAATTGCTCTGCAGGTCTGAAAGTGTCCTTACCCAGCCCACTGTCTTGGTGGCACAGGTCTGTGTCACTCCTGAGAGCTGCTGGAATGGTGAGCTTGACCACTCTGGAGGGGGACAGGAAAAGATGAAGGCTTGGGGTGAGGCCAAACTCACAAACCAGAGCAGCTCAAAGCAGGATGTTAGTCCCTGATGACATTCAGAGAATCACTGAACCACTGAAGTTGGAAAAACCCTCCAATATCATCAAATCCAACCTGTGACCAATCCCCACCTTGTCAACCAGGCCAGAGCACTGAGTGCTACATCCAGTCATTCCTTGGACACCTCCAGGGATGGGAACTCCACCACTGCCCTAGGCAGCTCCTTCCAATGCCTGACCACTCTTGCCATAGAGAAATTCTTCCTCATGTCCAACCCAGACCTCCCCTGGTGCAATTTGAGGCTGTTTCCCCTTGTCCTGTTACTTGTCTGGCAGCAGAGCCTGACCCCCACCTGGCTGTACCCTCCTGTCAGGGAATTGTAGAGTGAGAAAGTCCCCCCCAGGCCTCCTCTTCTCCAGGCTGAGCCCCCCTAGCTCTCTCTATTCCTCGTCCATTCCAGGCACTGCTCTTTAGAACATCCTGAACTGTCCATGAAAAGCACCAACTCACGTCAAGAGAAAAGTAGAGCCTTATCTGAATGTACTGAGTAGCAGAAGTGGTATCTTGACAGATACATCCAGAGAGGGGAGGCAGAGCTATAGCTTTAGGAGAATTAAACATGCAGCAGGATATGCATGTAAGTGCTGGGAGCCTTATTATCCATCAAAATTTAATATCAGCACAAAACATGATGGCAAGCACTGAAATCAGACAAGGTCATTGTGGTGGAGAACATAGGAAGGCAGTTCTCTGCAAGATAAGAAATGAAGTTTGGATAGACTGGTCACCACCACCTCTGTGTCCCAGCCTGAGCTGAGTTCTGCCATTTTAGCTCTGAAGGCCCCTGACTAGATCCCAGTCCTAACATTAATTTTTGCTAACTCCCAGCAGAGCTGGTCAGATGGACCAGCCAAAGCCTGTTTCATTTCTTAAATTGTTGTGATAAGGCTGGGAATGTGAATACTCACGGTTAGGAAGCTCCAGGAAGAAATGCACATAAAGGTTGTCATACTCATAGCCTTGAGCTGAAACTGAGAAGAGAGAATGAACTTCAGCTGTTTGATTCCACACAAATTCTTCTAGCATCCACTGTAGATTTTTGGGAGAGCCACCACCAGTAACTTCAAGGAAAATCAGTTACTGCTGGAAGCTGGGAAAAGTCTTCAAAGTAACATGAGAAAACTCACAGAGAAGATTCCTTCTCCAGACTAGCCCTGTCCCTGTATCACTAACCAGATGAGGGAATTCACACATTTAATTGGTTTCTTTGGGAAGTTAATAGAGATTATAGCAATCTGCTCTCCTTTCTTCAGATCTACGCCTTCTTAGAACAGCTACAGCATTTGTCACCTCCAACCTATAAATGCCTCTCAAGGGATTAGTCTGCAGGAAACAGGGAGAAGAAGGAAGTAAAGGATTCTAGGGCCTCTTGAATCTAGGGATTCAAGAATCCTTGGATCATACCCTCAGCACACCCACACCTGCCCCTATTAGTGTTTAGAATAAGGACTCACCTATTTCTCCATTCATGAAAAGTCTCAGAGTACCAGGAAGAGGCTGGAAAAATTAGCAGATAAACAAGATAAAGAGCTCAACAACCACTGGTGCAACCCAAACAATTCCTTCCCAACAGCATCTCACACAGGTATTTCATGGGTTTTTGGACATGAATGATTTACTGTTTTGGCCAGGGAGGAGGTCAGATTTGTCTTATCACTTCCAGAAGTGAACAGTCCCTCTGGAAAGAGGTTCTAAAGAGACCAAATCCCCCAAAGCCCAGCCTGCAGGAATTTACTGTTCTGTAAATAGTTCTCTTACAGATGTCAAGATTGATATAACACACAGTGAGAAGTCACTTGCAGTAATCACAGTCCTGCTTCTGTCATGTTCCTGCACTTGCCCAAGATGAGGGAGCAGGGGGAAGCACTGAGACCCTCTATCAAAGTACTGGAAAGCACAACTTTCACTGTTTTGTACTGTATTTCACTGATTTGTATTCACTGTATTGGCAAACAGTATTTGAGAAAAAAAAGACTACAGTTGCATAATTCAGTGAGAATGGAAACTGCATGACTCTGAGTGTGAGAGGGGCTGTTTATCTGCACGAAGTGGCACATAAAGCTGTTTGATCCTGAAGAAGTTAACAGCAAACACTGTCCCTGAAGACATAAACCCTCTTTCCTTCTCAAAGTACTACAATCACAGGCCTTGAGGCACTGCATGCAGCCTCACAGAGACTGCAGTGTTCAGCAGATCCTGAACGGGCAGGATGGATCTCTGCAGACCCCAAATCCACTGCCACTTGTACCTTCTGACCCAATTTTCTGCTCCAAGCCAAAAAGCTGCCAACCCCCCTCCAGAGAAAAACAGTCTTTGGAGACTGTGCTGCAAGTGACAACTGTGTGAGCCAGGTCACCAGACCCCAGAGACAACAGAGCTCCAGTCCCTGCCAGTGCCTCTGGAACTCACCATTTCAAAGTCTGAGCCCACGAGCCCACTGAGGTAATCCCTGTGCCGCCTGTACAGCTGCAAACACACACAACAACAACAAAAAGTGGCATTTTGATTATATCTGCTCTTATGTACTGCAAAACTTAAACTGCATCTAATTTAAACTCAAATCAGTACCAGGCTTAGCATATGTGGGGTTGTTACAGCAAATATGGAGAATATAAGTATCTAAGAGAACAGAGATGCTTAACTGCTAACACTGCACAGAACTCTAGCTTTGGTTCTCCAAGGCCAGTTTTAAGGGAAAAGAAGCTCTGAAAAATCAGATCTTAAATGATATCTGAAAAACAGAGGTACAAACTACTCCAAGGAAATTGCCAGGCAGAGACCAGTGTAGTGAAATCATGATTTCCTTGGTGACCAAAAAACCAGTAAGGAAATGCATAAATAAAAATCTAAACCAAAAAGTCCTTTTGTAAACTGTCAAGAGACAAAAAGGCAATTCAGAAAAATCGAGATGTGAAGTGGCATCCCAATATCCAGAGACATTACATGTAACAAGACATCATTTAATAAATACACAGGCAACAAGAGAAAGACTAAGGAAAGGAAAAACACTGACAAGTGACACTAGGAAGGCATGGAGTTGGGTGATTTCTTTTACCAGTTCTCACTCTCTAAAGCACTGCAGCCAGAGGAAGAACACCACAGACAAGGTCTCTTTAAGGAATAAGGGATGAAGCAGAGAGTATTTGCTGTAGTTCTCAGATCCCTGAGCATGATGAGGCTCAGGGCAGGGACATTTTGTCATTTCAGGTGTGCAGAACACCAGCAATTACATTTCCACGATGATCTGAGCTGCCTCTGTTACTCAGAACTAGTGAATAATCTCCATGGCCAGTACTTACATCTCTGAACACACGCTGCTCACGCTCCTCCTCCTCTGGCTGCACCTGTGCAGATGCATTCTCAATAGTGTATTCCCACACCTCTCGCTTCTCTCCATCTAGCTCGATCCTGCAGAGTCCCAAAACACATGGGAAAAACTCCCCCATTATGCAGAGAATAGGCACAGGTAACAATGGGGCCCTCTTGACCCAGCAGTGCCCCCCATCTACCCAGCCTGTGCTGCATTCACAGCCCTCTCCTCACTCCCAAGTGCCTGCCAGCATCATTCCCTCAAAATGGAAGACTTGTTTGTGTCTGCCATATGCATAATGTAATTTTACAAGGGATGTAGTGATAGAACAAGGGGGAATGGCCTCATACTGACAGAGGGCAGGGTTAGATGGATATCAGGAAGAAATTCTTCCCTCTGAGGGTGGTGAGGCCCTGGCACAGAGTGCCCAGAGCAGCTGTGGCTGCCCCATCCCTGGAAGTGCCCAAGGCCAGGTTGGGCAGGGCTTAGAGCAACCTGGTCTAGTTGTCCAGAATTTGTCCCTGCCCATGGCAGGGGGTGGAATGAGATGGGCTTTAAGGTCCCTTCCAACCCAAACCATTCCATGATTCCATGATAACCTGCATCCCTACAGACTTGCACCAATGCCCCACAGCACATACACTGTGACACTGGGCATAAGCACACAATAATATTTTCTTAGAAATCTCTGAAATAAATGAAATATTTCTCAATTTAAGTTCTGATCCCCTGCCCAAAGGGTGACCAGGAAACAGCCATTTCAGACCCCAGACCCCAGTCCCAGGAGGAGGAGGAGGAGCCCCAGCCCTAGCCCACTCACCGGTAGGCTCCTTTGGTGCCACTGAAGTCAGGCTTCACTGTGATCACCCCATTGCCATCCACCTTGATTGTGCAAAGCACATTTTCGTACTCCCTGTGACCAAGCCTGAAGGAGGACACCAGGAAAACACAGTCTAAACAGAGAACATGGACACTCATGCTCTGGAACAGCAGAGCTGGTAAAGGAACTTGGGGATACAGAAGGGAACACATACACACTTTCCTACACTGGTTTAGAAGCCTTTTGGAAGTATACACTCAGCTACCTCCCAACTGAAGAAAGAAGCAGAAAGAAGTTGCAGCCCATGTTACTGAGCCCCTTAACTAATGAAAGAAACAGGAGTTTTGAGTAAGAAGGGAAGATGGATTTCCTTTTGGGAAATTACGATTACTTCAGGATTTTACTTACTTCCCATAAGGTCCCAAGTCCCCCATGATGTACATGGTCTGGACAGGTGTGTTAATTACATGATTGTTCTTTATAAATTCTTCTGAAGGTTCCCAGGTGATGATTTTTGACTTCAGAGAACTCGCTTCTCTGTCAACAACAGAACAGCACCAGTCACAGCTCACCTCAGCAGCATCAAACCCATCATGATGAGGAGTCACAACACTGGATTACATGTGTGACACAGCACAAGCCACCAGCTCCCACAGACCAGGCTGATCCACAGCCAGGGCAGCAGCACCACAAAACCTGCATGAGCCTGAGTTTGAACTCACACAGGCCTACGGTCCTGTCTTCTCCTCCTCACATTGGCCATCCTCTCAACCAGATACGATGGCACTTCATTATCCAAGTCAGTTACCTTCTGGCAGAGCTGGAAGAACAGACAGGAACTAGCTTAACTGGAGAGACCCAAGCACAACTCTCCTCTTGGAGGAGGGAACAGGTATGCACACAACCTGCAAGGACAAATTGCTAAATGACTGCAGAATTCCTTCACTGTTCTGGTGGCAAAATACAGCTCACTCCACCCAGCAAGCTTCTTGTAGAGCAGTGCTCCTAGAGAGCCAAGTCCCTCTGGCTGTCCCAACCATTGCTCTGAACCAGGGATATCCCACCCCAAGTCTGGGGCACCAGGGGAAACTGCTTTGCAGCAGTGTGTTCTCCTGCAGTCAGGGTATCTGCCTGGCTGAGAACCAAGAAATGTTCCCTCTGCCGTAGGACTGGAAGCTTTGACAGACACTGAGTAACTAGGAACTGGTACCTCCTCTAGGTTGGTGAATCGGTCGTGGTCAGTGTAGGTGAAGATGCGACAGTTCTTCCGACCTCCAGCCTTCTCTAGTTTCTGGATCTCCTCGTGGTACTGCCAGTCCAGGGGAGTCTGGCAGGCTGACTTGTTCAGGTACAGATCCACCTCAAACTGACAGCACCACAGGTAAAGCACAACAGTTGCCTTTCACCAGCTTTGGCAAAGCCACAAATATTTTTAATCTTTTTTCCAAAGCCACCCCAGAGACAAGATCCTTTGGGAATCCCAGCAAATAACCCAAGCTCCAGAGCAGCTCCAACACTGCTCAGGTATGTGGCAACCAGCAGCACCACCGATGCCCACCTGGAAAGCCCTGGGCAGAGTAGCTCACCCTGCAACAAGGAACCCCACAGTGAGGTGCAGAAAAGGGGGTGTAAGGAAGCTCCCCCAGGCCTGTCCAGTTCTGGACAGGACAGGAGACACATGGAGCTCTTGGAGCAGGTTCAGCAGAGGGTGGCAAAGTTTATCAAGCATCACGTTTCTCAGGATGAAAAAGCTGAGGGAGCTGGGACTGCTCAGCCTCGAGAAGAGGCACTGAGAGAGTACCTCATCCCTGTATGGACCAGGCTGTGCTCCGTGGGGACCAGCAATGGGATGAGTGGAACGGGCAGGAACTGATGCCCAGAAAGTTCCACCTGAAGACAAGGAAGAACTTGTTCCCTGTACGGCGACCAAACACTGAACAGGCTGCCCAGAGAGGGCGTGGAGTTTCCCTCACTAGAGGTATTTCAAAGCCAGGTGGACACAAACCTGAGCAGCGTGCTCTGGGGTCCCTGCCTGAGCAGGGGAGTCGGACTGGATGACCCCAGTGATCCCCTCCGATCTGACCCATTCCGGGAAGCCCCTCCTGCCACTCCCTGCACCCACCTGGCTGAAGAGCTTCTCCTGCCA
>VXBI01006897.1:128051-142292 GCA_013397375.1 Toxostoma redivivum
TGAGGGAGAGTCCCCACAGCCCCTGGGTGAGGGAGAGTGCCACACAGCCCCTGGGTGAGGGAGGGTCCCCACAGCCCGTGGGTGAGGGAGGGTCTCACACAGCCCGTGTGTGAGCGGCGTCCCCACGGCCTCTGTGTGAGGGAGGGTCCCCACAGTCCGTGGGTGAGGGAGGGTCTCCGAATCAGAGTTCTTGAAAAGGTGATATACATCTTACATGACAAGTTTTAGTAAGCATATGATACATGAGTATTTCCTCTGAAGAGTTTAGATCTTCCTAAGCAGAGTTAAAGTAATTAATTATATAATGCTGTCTAGATCCAGAAACATACAACAATCACGGGGTTAACCTTAAATTTCTCTAATAAACTGTCCTGTCAGAATCTGCAGTTTACTTGAAAATACAAAGCCAGTTTTAGCAAAAGCAAAAAATGTTTGTGTGACTCAGTAAAACCTATTTTCTAACATTAATAATTTGCATTTAGAAAGATGCTGAGGGACAAATCAAGTAATTTCCAGAAGCTCAAAATGAGACAGAAGTTTTCTTAACTGAATTGGCATGCAAACGTACTGACTTCTTGCAGATTATTTATGTCTTCACTTACAAAATGACATAAATAGAAAAGTTTCTCAGCTATCTTTGACACAAAGATTACATCCGTGATTATGCATATTATGCTCTGCAGTACAACAACGAAATCACCTGCAGGAAACTTGACAATACCAAAATTTGCCAATTTTCCTTCACAGCAGGTATATAAACCCAAGCCTGGGACATTACAATTATATTAACATTAACTCCCTAAGTGGTTTCAAAAGGTAACAAGTCCTGAGTGAGAAGTTGCTGCAGGCTGAGAAGGTTACATCTTCATCAAATCTTGATGCAGTGTTTCGGGGAGGTGGTGGAGGATTCTGGATGGGCCCCCTGGGCTTCCCTTGCCCTGCAGGGGCTCCGGTCTCCCTGCCTGTCCCTGCTGCCGCTCCCTGCTGGGTGATACACACTGAGAACTGATCCCACAGACCCATGCCTATAGAGCAGGAATTTGTTTATTGCAGTGCTGGTGGTGAGGAGGATATCCTCACCAAACTCACCCACCTTTGTCAAGTGCTGTGGTATATTTATACAGTAAGTATTGCTTAGTGTTATTGTGTCACTATAACATCATTACATACCTGCCAGAACTAATTTATGCAGTATGAGCTCATGGTTATTAGATAGTTCTTTTGCACTGCGCTTGTACCTCCCCAATTTGGGGCTCATCGAGGCTGTTGATGAAAGCTTCCAAGGTCTTCTTTGCATTTGAACTTTTCAACTTTGTCTTTGGAGCATGCACAGTTACAGTGTTTCTTGGTCTGTCTGGTCCTAACCGGCCTAAATTCTTTGTTTTATGGCTAATTGGCTTTGCACTTGCCAACTCTTCATTAGTACTATCCTTATCTATCTCTAAAGTTATCCACCGGGTGAGATTTTCTTCTTTTGTGTCTACTCAGCTTTAAGCAACTAGTTAACCATATACTAGCCATTACATTGTTATGAAAAGTTATTTATATCAGGTTATATAGGTATCAAAGCTATGATTCAGGTTATATAGGTATAAAAGCTATGTTCCAGGCTACATAGGTATAAAAAGCTACGATTCAGGTTATATAGATATCAGGCTATAGAGATATATAAAAAGTCATGATTTTGGCTATATTGGAATCGGGTTATATAGATATATCAGGTTATATTGACATAACTCAAGCTATATAAACACCTTGTAAGTTATACGGGCATCAGAACACAGGGGCTGGTGTAGTGGGGCTGTCCCACACCCGCCGGACAGGCGGGGGGCTCGGCCGCTGAATCGCCCCAAACCGGGCCAAGAGACACTTCCGAGACCAATTCCAATAATTGGACTTGAAATAATATTTGCTTTATTCAGCACACCGAGCGCGGGGATCACTCCTCCTAACAGCGCACACACCGGTATGCAGCAGATTACAATATATGGTTACCATGCATATTCATAGTTTTCCTTAGAAAAGGTGCGGTCATGCAAACTATTTCTTAGAACTCATCATTATCATTAGCATACCCGAAGCGCAGGAGCAGCGCACGCTGGTGGTGGCGCTGAGGAAGGCACCGCGCTCGTCCCCTGATGAAGGCTGGACGTCTTCATTACCGTGCCCTTTTCACCTTTATCCTCTAGGCGTGTGCAGTCCCTTGTTAGCTGTTTCAGCGATTCCCTCACTGGTTTTAGCAAGCTTTGCTCCTCATTTTTGCGAGACAAATATATAATAATGGGAATCAAGTGGCTCCATATCTTTGAGGTCCTGGATTTTTTTACTAAATCTTAGGGCTGGATTTTTCCTTTCTTTCTATCATTTTGTTTCAAAATCCCCCTTGAATCAGAAAATGTCATTAACTGAATGCAGTTTCCTTAAGGATGAGGTTGTTTCCTTGCAAAGTAAGCACAGCCTTAGCAGAGACCCATGCACATGAGCTGGGACTGCTGGCAGAGCATCACCTGCTTAGGTCTCTGGAGAAAAGCAGGTGTGTTCTTTGCTCCTTGCTGACTGTGGCAGGACGTCTAACCCCCCCTCCTCTCTACCACAGATGGCTGATGCATTTGAAAGAGAGAATCCAGGGGCTGAAAGGCCCAGCAAGGGGTCATCTCTGGCACCAAAAGGGCTCAGGCCTCAGCTAAGAATCAACATCTTAGTCTGGAGAGCAGATGTGGGAAGAGACAAAAGAAATACTCTTGACTGAGAAACACTGTTCTACAAACTATAAGAGACACATGAGTTATCACAGAGGTAGAAGCCTTCTATACACACGCCCTGAAAATGTGGGAGAGTTCTCCTGGACTTTGCACACAAATCCATGGTTACTTCCCTTGGGATTGAGGGAAAGGATCTCCATGTGTGCCCTACCAACATTTGGATGGTAAGATACATTGAATCCTAAGTTACATTATTTCTTTGCTAGCTAACATTAATAGGTACCTTTAACCTAGTGCCATATATATCTATCAGTATTTTCTCTTTTTGTCCTTATTCCTGTGTAGTATTAGTTTTGTTTAAGTCTTATGTCTGCTAGTTTTATGTATATTAAATAAACAAATCATTCCATAATAGGCCAAATCAGCCATTATTAAAGAACTTGTGAATGAGAGTGGGTTTTGAGGTGCTGGCTGCCTCAATAAAGCCACTGCCTGCTGCCAGAGGCCTGGGCAAAAGGCAGAGACTTATCTAAACCCCCACATCCATTTGTAACACTGCCAGCTCTGTGAACCTGTAAGTCCACCAGCCCCAGATGGTGTAAGATGTACCCCCAGGACAGACACTGCCATGGGAGGGCAAGATGTGAGACTGAGCCCTGACCCAGAGAGGTGCTCTGGAGAAGGCACGTACAGCTCTTCTCTTCTCTGGAGTGTTTGCACACCACTAAATGGGAGCAAAAATCATTTTTGAGGCACAAAAGAGAATCAAGGGCTTGACATCCTTAACCCCAGGGCAGCAGCTGGTTCTTTTTCCTTGTTTTATGTTTTTCTATAGTTGTGTTTCTTGCAGCTGCTGTGACCATGAGGTGCCAGATGCACTTGTCCCTGTAGATGGTCCCAGTGTCTGGAATGACACCTGGCCTGGACAGAAGGCTCAGCTTTTGCCAGCTAAGGGTGAAGGAATACCTGTGTTCAGAGCTGCTTGGGCCCTAGTCAAGCCAGCAAGATTTGGCAGAGTTTGGAAGCAGAATATTTTTAAAGCAGAAACTACAGTCCTCTTTTGAGCTGTGTGTTACATAAAATTTAAAGTTTAATGAAATTTAATACAATTTAGATTTAAGCCAAGTCAACATAAAATTAAAAACTAATTTAAAACTAATATCTGTCAAAAATATACTAGTAACTACAAAATCTGTGCATCTTCTTTTTGGCTTTGTGTTGAAGCTTCATGGGTCAGGATTGTACATGTTTGCATTTCTCAGTTTCAAATATTCCTGTCCCCCTGGAGTCCCATTCATATTTTCCTTGCTGTTTGCATTCTTTTGTCCCTTAAGAAATTTTCCCTTCTCTGAGTAGCCTTTAATTAATCTGAATTGAAAACATAAAGAAATGGTGTCAGAAGCAAGTCCTTTCTCCTCCATAAAAACTTTAAAAGCTTTTGTGATTAGTTTATTTCAAAGCTACTTGTCATTAGAAAAAAAATGCATGAGGGCACCTCTCATACTTTTGGCTGCAGTAGTGATATATTTGGGCTGTTTGTTCCTTCCTTTCTGTTTGGATTCAGTTTCTTTACTGCTATAAAATTGACTCTTCCATTGAAATCTGTGTATTGACAACAGGGATTTATCACAATTCTGTCTGTAAATGGCATTGGAAAACGGCCACTTAAAAAGAAAACGGCGAGGAGGAAATTAATCTTGAGCAAAGTTTTCTTGATAAGGAAAGAGGATGAATGGAGTCCGCCTCTGCTTGGTGGTGCCAAGCAATAAGAAAGAAGGCAATGGGCAGAAATCAATGCACATGAAGTTACACCTGCACATGAGGCAGAACTTCTTTACTGTGTGAGTGACCAAGCACTGAACAGGTTGCTCAGAAGAGGGTGAGGATCCCTCACTGGAAATATTCCAGAACTGTCTGGATGCAATCCTAAGCAAGGTGCTCCAGGACTGTGAATGGCCAGGCCTGAACATGTTTTATCTCAAATATTCTGACTGTTCATACAGGAAAGTTCTGATGGAAAGTGAAAATCCTGCAGAGGTGGTGCAGCACTGAGCCAACCTCCTGCTCTGCCTTGGCAGTCATGCTCAGTCACACCCACAAGTCACTACTTGGAGAATGGCTGTGCATGCAGGAACACAAAACAGCCTGAAAAATCTGGTTCCCATAAGAGGCATGCACCCAGGTGAATTATAAAAGGAAGTGGATCTCTCCCCCTCCCCTCCCCCTTGCCCTATCTCGCTCTTTCCTTTCCTCTGTCTCTTCTTTGTCTCTCAACCCCAGATCTGGACACGCCATGTGGCAGGACCAACACAAGATCTATGGACTGGTGATATTCTTTTTCCTCCCTCTCTCTCTATTCTGTGCCTTTATTTCCCCAGCTGGGAGAGCACAGCTATCATATCCTCCCACATAGTCTGTACTGAACATGGAGAGATTTCTTGTTCCTTGGGGGTGCTGGCTGGTGCTTGGCCTGCCTGCTCTTCTGAGCTGGGCACCCCTCAGCAGTAGATGATGCCCAGTGGCAGCAGTGTGCAGGTCAGAATGACCCCAGGCTGCCTCTGCAGTGCCTCCTCCACCACCTGGGCTGTGCAGGGCTTGGAGGACAGCCAGAGGGCTCAGCAGTGAGATCCTAGAGGACTCATCAGGTATTCTCAGGAGGACCCCTCGATGTGATGCTGTCATAGTCATCAGGGGTGTCAGGAAAGCTGTTTTCTTCATCTACCAGTGTCTGCATCCACTGCTGCCACTCCCTCCTTGTTGCAGCCACCCTCTGCCCTGTACTCCAAGAGGTGCAAGAGCTTGTTGAGGGAGGTGGTCAAGCTGGGAACATCAGGGGCAGTGTCATTCCATCCCTCAGCCCCACTGCCACTGCTTACTCCTTGGGGCAGCCACCTCCCAACAAGTATTTGCAGAAGTCAAGGCGCTCATCAAGGTCCCTGTACTCAGAAGAGGAATCCTGGTCATCTCTCATGAGGAGACAACACCTCCAGCCTGCGCTGGGACAAGACAGAACTAAAACTGCCCACTAAAGCTGCACACATGCACACACCCCAAAGGGGGACTGACCCTGAGTCCCTACTGGATGCTATAGATACCTGTAGCCCCCACAAGCCCACTGAGCTGTCCTGTACAGGAGCAGGCTGCATGGCAGTGCTCTCCCTTGAGCAGACCCAGCAGTCAAGGTGGCTCCTTGAGGCTGAGAGACCTTCCTCAGCACCTAGGATCTATAAAGATGTGAGCAATGTACATGAGGCCTAAAAGTCTATTGTGTGCTAGTGAGAGTTCTGTATAATCAGCTATAGCTTAATTATGACAAGTGGAGTAAGTAGCAGAGTGTTTGAGCACTAAATCATAGTCTAAATTTTCACATAAATAATCATTTAAATCCTTGTCTACATTATCATTTAAGTAATCTTCGAATCATGGTCAAATCACAGTCAAATCCCTGTATAAAAATATTCAATACTTGATTACTCACTATTTGATTACTCTCTGATTTTCATTCAGTCATTGATTAATTGCCATTAGATCATTGTTTGGTCACTAACAAAATGCTTTCAGTTTGCCCCATAGCAGTGACTTCTCCTAATAATTCCCTTGTGACACATGTACATTCACAGATATATTTCCCTTTACACAGTCACAATCAGATACAGCAAGTGACACTGTGACCAACCATGGTAGCATGACAAATGGAGGGACTGTCACACATAATGGCATTGATATAAATACAGCTGAAGACAAGGTTACAGAAGTGGTACAGACCCCAGTCCAGGTATGGTTATACTGCCCCTGCAGGGCCCTAGGGCACTGTGTGATTTATTCCTATAGTGGGTGCTGAAGGCACTGGCTGTTCCCATGGGTTGCACTGTCCTCCAGCAGCTGGAAGAAGAATAATTAATTTGAAGTTTGCTTGGAAGAAACGTCCAGCTGCAGAAAGTCCATGGGGCTCAGCCCAGTGCTAGTGTGGGGCAGGGGGTTGATGAAGGTCTTGCATTCTTCACCTTGTTTTTCAGAGGTGGCTGCTACCCAGTCACATGAGGTCCTAAGGTGCTGCAGATGGGCAGTGAAGCCCAGGGCAGAGAAGGACCAACAGACGATGTCCATGTGTGGTGACTGTATTCTACCTGATGTCTCTCTCCCCTATCTCCTCCCTTTCTTTCCCACCCCTCTTTTCTGTTTCTTTACCTCACAATTATTGTTTAAAACCTGTATTAATGACTTTCAAATATGGTCTCGTTTGCAGCTTAATTTGGGCGGAGGCATCTGGCACTTATCAGATCTTAACAAAGCTCCTCCCTGAACAGTGGCTTCAAGGAGGTTTGTGACCCTCTGCTCCATCGTTCCATCTTGGCTGCTGAAGGAGAGGATAGCTCCAGCAGCAGCTGTTGAGCTGTCCCCACACCAGCTTCCAGGTCAACAAGAAAGTCCCCTTTTGCAGCCAAAACTCCTACAGGAACACTTAATCAGAAAAGACAGGTTTTGGGACAGGAGGTGTTATCCAGAACAGCTGGAAGCAAACAGTGAGTTTTCCATTGGGCCATGAGAACCACATCCCTGCTCAGGTCAGGGGGGTTCCAGCTCCATCTTTTGCATAGCCCCACTATGTAATGCTTTAACCTACATATTTACAATCTAGTGCCCAAGTCCTGTATTTTACAGGATTTTACAGATGCAGTGCATCCCTTTGTTTGCAGACATCACATTTTGATGCCGTTAATTGTATAGTGAGGATTAATAAAACATGAAGTTTAAAGATGCCTAAATCACAGTGGGGGAGCTGATAATCTCTGCCAACAATAATATTTGCACTGTATTTTCATCCTAACATCCAGCCATGGAGTGAAGCTTGGGCCAGGAGCGGCACTACTGCTAATGGACTGGGTGAGGATCACACAGGGATCCCAGCCTGTGTCTTGGGCATCACTTGGACATCCTTGGGATGCTGAGCCTGTGCCCACACCTAGACCAGTGATTTAAGGCTGAGTTTACTAGGACTGAGATAGAGAAGAGACAGGAAATGGCCTTTCTGCATGTAGAGGTGATATGTCTGCACAGATGTGTCTGTCTTACACTAACAGCACATCCTGTGGCCAGCCATGGTCCGTGCCCTGAGGACCCACCCACCACCCCAGGGCACATGCCTTTGGGATGTCGGGGCAAATGGTCCAGGGCTCTGATGCTGGGAGATCTGTGAACCACCAAAGGTGTAATTTAGCTTTTGCAGAGTCTGCCTGTGTCCCCCCTCCCTGCTACAACCCCCAATAGCAATGACCTGGCTCACTGGAGCACCACAGCCTAGCAACCCCAGTGCTGAAATTGAGGCTGGGGATGTGTGCTGCTTCCCTGGCAAGGCTCTTTCCTCTCCATCTCTTTGCTGCCTAACAAGCATCCTTGTCAAAATCGCTTATTTCATTCCAGAACAAAGTTACCTGAATATATTTGGAAGTTGTACTGCACTATCAGGGTAATCAGAATTTAATTTGATGCAGTCAAGGTTCTAAAAAGATGTTATCAAGAAGAACATCAAAGCTGGATTCCTGCACTAGGAAAGGCAACTGGAATGCTTAGTCCAGATTTCTCATTTTATTGGAGACTTTCAAAATATCTGTCTAAATAACAAAAAATTATTATTGAGAGTATTTGCAAATTAATTTCTTTTGTAGATGAACAAAGGCCCACTTCCTTTGCATGTCAGGGACAGTCTCTTATTAAATCCTGCTAATTATACAATTTGTTGTGTCTAATAATTTCTGCACTTGCAGAAATTAAAGCTGAAGCTTATTTTCCTATATGTTGAACCATGCTCTTCTTTGGAGTCCCAATCCTGCAAAGTGAGGATGCTCCCACTCAAGAAGGGGAGACTCTGTTGGTATGGCAATGGGGGGAAAGGTGGGAGGGGGACCTGGGTGTTTCTTTTGTGCCTATGTCTCTGTACATACTTGGGACCTTTTATCATTCCCAGCTCTTGGGATTGCTGAGGAAAAGCTACAGCTCTTCCTAGTGAATGCAATTGTATGACAATTCCAGGTTTTATTTTCAATGTACAATTTAAGAAAGGTGCCTCTGGGTCTTTTGAGTGCCAGGAAAGTTGAAAATGTGACCAAAAGGTGACCCTGGAGATGGGATGCTCCTTCTGGGGAGGTTTTATTTGATGTGGGGTGAAAATGTGTTAGAGCACCAGTTGGTGCTGGGGCAGGGGATGGTGGAGCAGTGAGCTTGACCATTTTCACTTCAAACCCCATGATTTCTGAGCCAAGCTCAGGCCATTGACTGCCCAGTGTATGTCAAGCTGGTTACAGGGGTAAGTGATGGTAGACACTGTAGCCATCAACCCCCTCTACTCCTTTAACTCCTGTTTCTGCAGAGGCTGATCCCAAATGCCATTGTGTCCCTGCAGAGGGGGGACAGGAGACAGCCCCAAACCCAACTTTAGCCCTCAGAAATGTGTTGGGGAAGCTTAGGGGGAAAGGAGGCTCAGTCAACTTCGTTAGGGAAATAGCATGGATCTTGTGTTCAAACCTTTGAAGTGTTAATTAAAAAGAATTATGCAAAGGAGCAAGGATTTGAAACATTCATTTGAATCTCAATAAGGCATCTGTATTAAAAATAGCAGCGGGATCAACTACAGATACAGCAGTTTTGGAGCAAAACGACCCTGGCATCCTTGGTTCTGCTGGGTAGAGCATTCCTGCCTGCTCCCTGCCCTGGATGGGTTCTGTGGAGCAGAGCACAGCACAGGGAAAATATTTTGTGCCTCCTGTTTAAAGATCTTGAGAGCATTTCACTTAAAAAAGACCCAGTGGGGTCTGGCATGGCACTTAGATACAGAGCATGGGTAGGTAGAGCAGATGTATGGGTTGGTATGGTGGTGCAGGGCTGGGACCACTCCAGAGGCACCCAATATGGGGCACTGCACACCCCATGCAGGCTGGACCTCATCCCTTCACCCAGTACAGTGGGAAAACTGGGAGAAAATGCTTGTCCAGCCCATCTCTTAATTAAAACCCCTAGCATATTCTGGCCCTTGCTCATTTCAATAAAAAGAATCTAGGGTATTAATTACCAGATCAGAGGATAGCATGGTTAAGTTTACTTTTGCACTGTGAGAACCCTGGGGGAATGTCAATGCCTCCTGTCCTTGGCATCAGCTCTGCAAGGGCACGAGGGGGTGGGAGCCCCAAACTGCACTGAAGGGGCTGTGCCAGGCAGTACCACTGGGGTACCAGCACCAAACCCCAGCCTGCAGAGGACTGACACCCTTAGTTCATTCCCAGCATGGCAGCAGGGGGATGATGAGGGCATGGAGCCTTCAGTGGTGATGGTTTAGCTAGGTAGAGTGCCTGGAGGACTGAAAGCAGCCTTAAAGGGGAGAGCAAGGAGCTTTGGTAGGGCTGCAGTCCCACGGGAAGGGTGACAAGAGGCAAAGCTGGAGCCACACTGCGAAATTCTGCAGTGATTTCAAAGGCTGAGGCTGTAACCTCAGCTGCAGATTTGATTAAAAATGGATGAATAACAGCCTGACCTTGGGCAGGGCTCAGGCAGGCGCACCCCCTAGACCCTTGCCGTGGGGAGGAGGTGATGCTCTCAGCCAGAACATGGAGTGTGGATAATCCTGATGCCTGCCTTTCCACCTCACAGAGTGGGATTTCCATGGGTTGGGCCTCACCTGTCCCTTCACAATGCCTGAAGTGTGCAGACGGGAACCCAGCAAGGGCTGGATTGTTGGGTCCTCCCAGGATTTTGCTGGTACTCGGGTGGGGATGTGCAGGATTCTCCATCCCCTGAACTCCTGAGTCAAAACCAACCCCAGTGGCATCAGCTTAGGAAAGGGCCAGGTGACATGAGGGTCAGCATGATGGGGAAAGTCAGAACATGGAAATCTCCCTGCTCGGCTTTCCAGGACACTGTTCAGAGGCTCTGGTTCAGTAGCACTTCATTGTCTCTCCATAGCATGGAAATAATTCAATGGACTATAAGACAACTAAAAAAGCCTTTTTTTCCTGTTGCACTGGAGCAAACCCTTTGAGCAGTACAGCTTGAAAAAACAGCAGAGCTGTGGGCACTTAGTGGGCAATGAGGTGTGTGAGGTGCAGGTAGGCAGAGCAAATAGTCACTGTAAGCCATCACTGAGCCCCAGTGGGCAGGGAATGGAGAGAGGGTGGGCTTTTTTTTGGTCTTTCTACAAATATATTTGGGACCAACAAATAGCAGCCTGGGTTTTGCAAGGAATCCTTGCTGATTTTTACTCAGTAGCATATACCTTGCAAAAGAATTAACACTACACTGGGCTGCCTTGAAGCATGGCTCTCCTTGTAGGAGCTGGTTTGGGACAGGATGGACATGCTACAAATACAGCCCCAAACCTGGTGGTCAATTTCTGAGTGCAAAATCTTGCTCTTCCAAGTGAAAATGATGGCTGGAGAAGCTCATTCCTCCTCCACAAACCTCAAAACCTCCCACCCAGTTCTGCAGATCCCAGTGTTTTCTCCTCTAGGCTTTTCCTCACATGGTTTTTGCATCTCCCAGCCCTGCTCTGGGTGATGCCAGCCCCCTGCAGCCACAATGCTCACCAGAGACCTGCCTGGGAATATGAGTTGGGGGTAGGCTTCCAGAAACGTCCTGCTCTTTGATCTATAATTAAAAAACCATTTTGTTTTGTCTTGGTCGCTTTAACCAGCAATTTGCTATAGCAAAAGAACACAATACCCCTTCAGGAAGAAGAAATATACTCATTCTTTCAATTAAATTTCTCCTGACTTTACTAAAACTTTTCCCCTGTTCCCTCTTCTGAAGAAACAGCTTTTCTCTTTTTTTAATTTTATTTTTGTGATCTCCAATTCCACCGAGACAGAAGAAATCAGCATATCAGAGAAAACAACAATCCTTGTGATGCCCAGCAGTCATTAATTAACAAATTATATAAAAAAAGAGTTCTGCAGATAGGATTGTTTCCTGGTGATGTTGCCTTTTCTTTTGTTGGCACTGTGACAAGGAAGTTCTTTATTGCTGAGATAGAAAAGATTAAACCATTCTTCTCACACTGGACGGCTTAGTGGGGCTCATTCTTTTGGTCCCCAAATAAAACATCCTGCCCCCACTTTTACCCTGATGTGACAGGTTTCTTCCCTGACGGGAAAGAGATGCAAGAGTACGTTTGAGCCATAGCATCTGTCCCCCAGCTGGACCAGGTGTCCTTTTCATCAGCATGAGCACCCCCAGAGGGTGGGGACTGAGCTAACCTGAGCAGATTCAGTTTCAGTGGAACATCTGTGGAACATCTGCAGTCCCACCTGAGGTGTAGCTCACCTCCTCCCTGAAGTCCACAGCCCCAACTGGCAACAGCCCTAGGAGATCTCTTGAAGTGGCCCTGCTCTCCTTGCCACCATCTTCCCAGGCTCCTTCTCTAAATTTCAGATTATTTTGGCCTCTCCCTGTCCCTAGCTCTCACACCCCTGCTCAGGTAGGAGTAGGCTCTGCTTGGAGCTATTGGGACTGAGCTCCCTGTTCATACACTGGTGACCAAAGGTGGCACCCATGGTTCTCCAACCTCATTTCAGTTCATGGTCTCCAATGGTGAGGAGAAAAATGAGATCCCAAAGCCAGCTGTTACAGAGCCATCCCCCAATGCCCAGCATTCGGGTCCCAGACTTGGGACCAGCCCTGCTGCAACAAGGGCAAAAAATGTCCCTGGACTGTTAGAGCAAGCCAGCTGCTTGTCTTTGGCCAAAGAACCTTGGACCCTCTCCTTGCCGAGGTCTGAGGGGCAGCATCCTTTCAAAGGATCCCAAAAGTGCTGTCTGCAGCCTATTAGCAGTGGGGATGAGTTGAACACATGCTGGGGGGACACAATTCTCCCAGTACAGACACAATCATGCTGCTTTGGCTGATCTATGAATGCTCCCTATCAATGCTGGCATTAGCCTGACTGAAGGATGGCTGCAGGCAGGAGCTCCACACTACCCAAACCTTTGTCTGCTGCCATGGGCGCTGTGGGGCCACCGTGCTTTGAGGGCACAGAGCAGGAGACGTGCACAGCCACAGCACAGAGATATTGCATCAAAACACACTTTTTCTTTCACTCTCTTTTTATTCATGCAGATTTCTCCACTCAGGGGCCACAGTGTACCAGGGGAAGTGACAGAGGCCACCAGCAAAAGCAGGACATGGAAATCTTCCTGCTCTGTGCAGGCAGCTCCCCCATACTGTTCTTGGTGACCTAGTTAAATTAATTTTGGTGGGTGGTTGTTTTTCTGGTGGGGTGCTGCCTTAAAGTTAATTAGCCAAAAGATGCCCTGATTTCTTTCTTCACAGTAAGATCTGTCGTTTAATCTGTCAGCTAGTGTGTTCTCACACACCATTCATTGTCCAGGCATCACAGGTAGGAATTAGGGACCAGCTCTGACCACCCCAGTCTTGCCCTGAGTATTCCTACTGGAAACCTATTGGGATTTGCTGGGCCCCTGTGAAGCCCTCAGCCTATGGCTATGAGTGCAATGAGTTTGCCAGACTTGATGACATGGGAAGTGACACATGAGGTGCTGGGTGCTTGCATGTTGCTCAATGGCACAGAAAAACCCCTTCTATGCTCCTCCAGAAACTGGAAAAAGAGTGTTTCCTCTTAAAATGTTTTCTTCTCCCTGTGGCCCCGGAGAGGGCAGATAATGGAGCACTGCCTAACACGTACTTCCAGGGAAAAGTGTCTGTACTTCTAAAACTTCAGAGGTTAAAATATTGTCAAGTTATTTTTAGTAGTTTTTCACTCATTTTAATTTGCCATTCGTCAACATGCAGCAAGGAGCTCAGAAAGCATCACTTACTCCTGGTGGGTTGCTTTCCCCATGCCAAGCTATGTTGTGCTAAACCAAGATGTGCAGACCTGAGCTGTGCAGGACAGGCTGAGCTGAGCTGAGCTGTGCCTCCGAAGCACCTCTGCTAGTGAAGATAGGCTGAGAGAGCTGGGGCTGTTCAGCCTGGACAAGGGAATGCTCTGAGGAGACCCTAGAGTACTTAAGAGACCCTTCCAGTGCCTAAAGGGGCTTAATGAGAGCTGGAGAGGGATTTTGAACAAGGGCCTGGAGAGAAAGGACGAAGGGGAATAGCTTCACACTGCTAGAGGGCAGGGAAGAAATTCTCCCCCATGAGGATGGGGAGGCCCTGGCACAGGCTGCCCAGAGAAGCTGTGGCTGCCCCTTCCCTAGAAGTGTTCAAGGCCAGGTTGAACAGGGCTTGGAGCAACCTGGTCTAGTGGAAGGTGTCCCATGGTAGGAGGGTTGGAACAAGATAAGCTTTAAGGTCCCTTTCAACCCAAACCATTCTGCGATGCTATGATTCCGTGCCCTGCCATGCCATGTCCCGACGGACCAAGCCGTGCCAAGAGGTGCCAATCCACACCGCGCCGTGTCAAACCCAGCCGTGCCAGCACCAACAGGTGGCGACACGAACCCACGGCACCCCCAGCCCCGGCAGCGCCGGGGACGCGCCCGCCTGGCCCGGAACGTCTCGGCGCGTCCCCGGCGCGGCGTGAAAGGACCGCGCC
>VXBI01006897.1:142926-157928 GCA_013397375.1 Toxostoma redivivum
CTGGGGGAGGGCATTAGGGTTGAGGGATGCTGCAGGGCAGTAGAGCTTGGCAGGGATTCTTTAGGTATTAAGGTTGGGAAGGATATTTAAGATATGTAGGGCTTGGAGATGCTGGGGACATTAGAGCTGATGGGGATGTTGAGCTCATTGGGGCTGGGGGCGGGTCATTAGGGCTGGTAGGGGGAATGCTGGAGGTGATTATAGGCCTTGGGGTTGGTGGGATCCGTGAAGGCTGTGAAGGGATGCCAGGAAGCAGTAAGGCTGTGAGGGCATCAGGAGTTGGGGGTGATAGTGCTGCAGAGGGGGGTGCAGGGAGCAGTAGAGCTGGGGGGTTGCTGGGAGCGTTGGATAGGGGATGGATAGGGCAGGCTGGCCCTCAGTGGTGGCCTGCATCCTGAAGGCCGTTCTGGGACCACCACCTGCCCTGGCTGCGTTGGACTGTGCTGGGAAGGAAGGGAGCGGGAAGCAGGGCTCTGCTGGAGCTTGCCTCCTCTTCGCTGCTGTGGGGATTGGCAGCAGTGCTGCTGGAAATAGAAACACGGTGTTGGGCTGATGAGGCGCTTGGGGCTTCGGCTGGACTGGTCACTGGCCTTGGCACCGTGGCCCATGGCCTGAAGGAGCAGGCATCCTCTGCAGGGGCAAGTGGAGGATTTTCGGTGCTAAGGGATGACTGTGATAGGGAGAAAGTTGCTCCCTGAGGAGCAGGTGCCCTTGTCCTTCCAGCGTGTGGGGCTGGCAGTGGGTTTATCTGGGATAAGCTGTAAATTGGAATGATCCTATTAATGCATCTTGTGCAGGAGTGAGCCTTGGACCCAGCAGTGCTGTGCAGGTAATCCTGGCTGTTCGTGGTGGGCTCTGGGCACAGCCAGGCAAGGGCACTTTGGGAGGCACTGAGCACCATGGCAGTGCCACAGGACTAGGTGCTGTGGGCACTTTAGGGTTGGTCACCCAGCCTGCTGCCACATCCCTCGCCTGTCAGTGTGCGAGCTGTGGATATTGGAGCCACCTGGGGACATCAGTGTGTAGCCTTGTGTAACGGGAGCCCTTGGCTTCAGGGTGCCTGCTCTTCGTGCTGCTCCCACTGAAGGAGCTGTCGGAAGTGCTGCAGCTGGGGAATGATCTTGTGCATGTGAGAGCCTTTAATTCCACAGAGTGCCCAACAAGGCACCCAGACCCATTACACTGGTTGTTGCCCATCTGAGCCTACAGAATCCCCTTCTGTGGAAACTGCTGCAGCATTTGTTCTGGAATGAGAAAGCAGTGTGGGGACCACCAGGATGAGATCTGACCCTGCTGGCAGCCAGGGTGCTGAGAGCCATGTCCCAGTGCCTCTGCTGCAGCCCCTGCAGGCGGAGCAGCACGTGCTGCCATGGGAGCAATGTCAGCAGCATGTCAGGATTGTGTGTCAGGGCAGTGTGGTTTCATGGACACCCGTGGGTCTCCTGCTCTTTTCCCTTTAACCTTGCAGACCCAGAGTCCCTGTGACCACCAGTGGTGGTGGCCCCTAAGGGACAGGGTGCCCTGCTTTGGGGCTGTGCCACTGGTTTTCCCATGCACCCTGGCTCTCCAAGCTGGCATGGCCTCTCAGCCACGTTTTTGGGGTGAAACCTGCCAGGGATGTATTGCCACTCAGTGGACAGGAGAAGGGATTGGGCAGCTGCCCTCACATGGTGCTTGCAGAAGCTAGGAATGATGCCAGGGATATTCTCTGGTGGCCACCGCTGCCTGCGTCTGCTGTCCCTCCTGAGAGGGCTTTCCCATCTCTGGAGGAGCTGCTGGTGCTGCCACTGGTTGCTGCTCATTCAGGTTTGCTAATGAGAAGCTGGGACAAGTGAGCAGGAAGCTGCTCAAGGACATGTTTAGCAACCTGGCTCTATCTGCCTGGGAAAGACAGAGTGCCCTTACTGGCAGCCCAGCTCTTTCACAAGATCCTTTCAGGTCCTTGCATGGGGCAGGAGGTGATAAGAAAGATGGGCTTTGGGGCCAGCACAGAGGGTACAGGTCTGGCTGTCCCACAAGGTGTGTATCACATATAACTGGAGTGATGCCCTGCTTAAAGGAAGGAGAAAAATACCAAACCCCCAAAGTCCTGGGCCAAAACACGACCTCTGGCTACTGGAGTTAATGGGGGATTCCCGTCTGCTTCTCCCACAGGAAATAGCTCAGATTTTTTTTGGCAATTATCAATGCCCTGTACTTCCTTCAGGAATTTGTCAGCAGCACCCCAGCAGCCAGGCTGCAGGAATGCACAGGGACTCCAGCTGGATTTTCCCTGCAGGGCTGACCCCTGGGGTGGGTGCAGGGCTTGGTGCTGGCTATCCCCATCTTGGGCAGTGGTGTTGGGGCATGGTTATTCTGTGTGCTGCCAGCATCCATTTGCAGATGCCTGTGGTGAATGGAGGTGGTGGTAGTTCATCATGGAAGAAAATGTGTGAATGGATCCTGCTGCTCCAGAATGACTGGGCTGAGGTGCAAGTTACCACTTAGATGTGGTGGTTTGGGTAAGGGGGATGATGAGTGGGTGAGGGGCTGTGTTATTGCTCTTGCTTGGCTCCTCCAGCCACGTGTGTGGCTGTGTTAAGACCTGACTGGTAATGACAAAATTTCTTCAGGCTTTGAGGGGCGAGCAGAGGTTTGCCACCACCAGAGACCTTCTGGAGAACAGGGAGGAGGAGAGGAAAGGACCTACGGGGATCCCCTCTTAAGATGGAGATAGCTCTCCGTGAGCCAAATATGTATTTATTGGCTCATTCATTGGGAAGAGCCCAGCTGGAAGCTATGGGGAAGGGCATCTGGTGTCCATCTGGATTGTGGCCAGAGCAGGGGGCTGGGAGTAGAGAGCAGCCCCAGCTGGAGGTTTGCAGAGGAGGTGGCAGCTCTTTGCATACTGAAGTGAAGCTTCCCAGGACTTTGCTCTGCCCTGTGGCAGCCCTGTCCCTTCACAGGACATATACAGTTTACATTTCTTTAAATGGTGTCTTTAAAAAGCAGTCAAGTGCTGCAGGAAGCTGTGGTGGCCCCAGGTGGGCTTTAGGAATTGTGACCATGGGGATTTCTGACTTGCTGTTTTGATGCTTCATTTCTTGGTGCAGCCCCCTTGGTTAAATTTGCTTCAATCCCAAGAGTGGTGGAGCAGTGGGCTGGGCTGGGGTGTTTCTGCCAGAGAGACCCCCCCCCAAATCATCTGGGGCATGTAGGACCACCTCATGTCCCATCCTGCTGCCAAACACCACCTCAGGAACTTACCTAGAACACGGCAAGGCTTTCCTTGCTGTGGGAGCAAGGGAAAGCATCCCTCGAGGTGGGATGCTGTGGGGAAAAGCACTGGGTATATGGATCCCCTCCTTGGGAGCAGACTGTGCTGAGCTGTATTTACATTTGTCCATACAGACGGCTTCTCTTGGAGTTTTCTGGCTTCACTTTGTCTTGCCTCTGCTCTGTGCTGGTCTAGCTGGTTTAAAAAGATAATTAATCTCAGTGGAATGAGTAGGGACCAGCGAGGAGCATCACTGCTGCTGCACAGACATGTGGATGTCATCATTCTTTGCCAGTGTGTCCCTCCTCAAAGCCAATCTCCACCTCTCATATGAGGGCTGAGATGTCCATCTTAATTTTCTTTACATGCCTAACATCAAACAGAGCAAGTGCCAGTGGGTAGCTTGGTGTGGACCCAGGATGGGTCCTGGAAATGTGCCTTCAAGTGCCCACCTGTGTGCCTGAGACTTCTGCCCCAGGAGATTGAAGGGACAAACCCAGATGCCTCCTGCCCATGAGTGACATCCCCTATGGGGTGTGCTGGGGTCAGGCAGTGCCTCTGAGCTGTCCAGGTGTGTGCAAAGGCTTGTGGTGGGCACCACAGACCTGTTGTTGGTCTGCTCCCACAGCCCCACAGGCAGATTAAAACCTGGGAGCCCAGAGGGTGCTTTGAGGTGTAGATTCCTCCGGGAAGAAAACTGGTAGGATGTTTTTAACCATTTTTAATTTTTGGATAATTTCTTGAAATTTTTTGGTGATGTGTGTTGATGCTGGTCACTGCCAGGGTTGTGTGTCTTGCTTGGCTTGGATGTACCCTGGAGAGGAAGCCTCCCCCTGCAATGGATGCACAGACTGAGGTGCTTCTGAGAGAAAAACATGGTGCCTGATGGCCAGCAGCAGACTTTTCAGTCCCAAATCCCTGGATGAGGCAGGATGGATGCATGAGATCCTGGCCATGGGTTGTGGCAGTGTCATGGCTGTATAAAAACCCTTGGCTTCCTTCTCCCTTGCTGAAAAAAAAAAAAGAAAAAAAGAAAAGAGGCAAAAAATCTTCAAAGTTTTTCAACAGGTAACTTGTTTGGAAGAACATAGAGGCAGTTGGTCTGGCTTAGAGAAAACTTATGGAGTGAGAGTCTTCCAGAGCAAGATGACACTGGAAGGTGAAATCACTGCAATGGGTGAGAAAGATCTCCATGGTTTTTATCTGGTTGCTGTGCTGGAAGATGCTTCACCCACCTTTAAAGGGATGAGTGCATCTCTGTGCCCAGGTTTTGGGAGAGATCACATTCTGTCTTTAGCTCCAGCTGTGTCTGTGTGGATGTGTCTCCTGCCTGGGAAGGAGCAGACCTACTCCACCTATGCTGTGTGCCTGTGAGAGGTGACCTTGCCTTGAGGCACTGCCTGCCAGGTTGCCCATTTGCTGCTGGGCTCCAGCTTGGTAGCCCCAGTGGGTTGGCCCTGGGCAGTGGAGACAGCTCGGGCCATCTCACCAAGCTGGAGGTGGCTCCCTGGAGCAGAATGGGGCAGAGCTCCCACGATGACAGGATGCACAGATAAAAGGGACAAACCCAGCCCTGCTGCTAATTGGCAGATATTAACCCTGTCCAGTTCATTAGGGCTCAGCAGCAGGATGTGTGGCACCTGGATGGCACCAGGACCAGTGCCAGTAAGGCAGGTAGTGCCCTCCCTGCCTGCCCACCATCACTGAATGCTTCAGGATGCTCAAAGGTTTTGGGTGAGGCTCGAGACCCTGCTGCAGGGCTGACATCCCAGAGGGACACTGGTGGCAGGGGTAGGGTTTTCCCTGGATGGATGCTGCTGCTTGGACTTTCACAAAAGGTACATAAAGGATGGGTTGCATTCATGGTAGGGTGGATACTGAATCCAGTGGGGTGGGTATTTTGGCATGTCTCCCCTGGCAGTGGTGGGATGGGGCTGTGCCCACTGTGGCTGTGGGATCTGTTTGAGGCTTCCACCAAATCTACACTCCTTCCCACTGGGCTGGATTTCTGCTTGATTCACTGCAGGGTAGGAGACAGGGATGGAAAAACCTGTAGGAAAGGCAGGATTATGTCTCCCTAATTAGTAGGGGCCTGATTATCATTTCTTCCCAGAGCTCTGGTAATGATTAAATATGTGGGAATTATCTTTTATTATTTGTATTGCATTATTATTTAGAAGGCTGGGACCCTGTTTGCTGTGCAGACAGGGAATGACAGTCCTTGCCAGGAGGAATGCTGTCTCTGGCGTCCTGGTCTGGGTAGATTGGGGGTTGAGCTCTGTGTGCCCGTGGCATTACCCAAATTGCTACAGCAACTCCCCACCCCAGCACTTAAAAGAATTTAAAGCTTTGAATTGTATGTCTTTTTGCTTGCATGTGAGTCACATCTGTTTTAGTGTAGGGGAAAAAAAGTATGTGTATTACTGTGACCTCTAAAATAATGGTTTATATAGAGATTTAAAATTACGTATATATATTTTTGGCACCAGGATTGTCAAAGCCCAGGCGTTGGCCACTGCTTTTAGATGCTCTGGCTTTATTGTTGGAGGGCTACAATAAAGCAATCTTGTTAGGTAAACATAATGATGTTATGAGCCACCATCTGCTGAAGAGCTGCTGCAGGGAGCAGTGGGAGCTGCCTGCTGTACTGCTGCTCCCCTGCTTCTTCCTGCTGCCTGGTGTCAGATGTGTCCTAGGAGAAACACGAGAGGCAGGTATGGATGGAGAAAGGGCTTTTTCTTATGGCTTTCTCCCTGTTAATCAGCTGGGATGTGAGCTGTTGAACTCTTCCAACTGGTGAGGAGCAGCTCCCACTGGAGCATAGTGAGGCTGTTGGGGTGATGGTTGGGTCATTGGTGAGTTTCCCAAAAACTGGGCCACCACATTGCTGAGCTGTGGAGACCCAGATGTGCTGGAATGCTCTGGTCTGTGAGGACACCACAAGATGCCACCAGGTCCCTGGGTCCCACAGAACCATCCCTGCTCCCATCCAAGCAGTGGGACAGCAGGGACCCCACGCCCCCCTGGGTGCAAACTTGCAATCACTGCCACGAAGGATTGCACTTGGTCGGCAAAATATGTGAGGAACTTTGCTTGTTTAAAATGCCTTTGGGGTTTGGGTCTTAAATAAACATCCTGGTTGGGGTTTAGGTTGGAGGTTTTCATCCTGGGAAAGGCAGGCGTGGGGGGAAGGGAGCTGCACCAGTGCCCCGAGCCTGCATGCACCTTCTGACAAGGTTAAAAATTGGCTTCATTAGAAGAGGATCACTGAAAATAAATTGCTCTGCACCCTTTAGGGGAATCGCTGGGCTGTAATTTCATCTTGTCTTTCTAGGGAAAAATGTCCAGAAACCTTTTAAGTGAAATTACAGCATTTTACCCTGAGCTAGAGTTTGGTATTTTGGCCCCCCCAAAATGTGTTTACCTCCATGCCCCCAGATGAAGTTCATCCAGGATCTTGAATCATGGAACCATAGAATGGCTTGGGTTGGAAGGAACATTAAAGATCCTCTTGTTCCAGACCCCTGCCATGGCAGGGACACCTCCCACTGTCCCAGGCTGCTCCCAGCCCTGTCCAACCTGGCCTTGGGCACTTCCAGGGATCCAGGGCTGCTCTGGGCAGCCTGTCCCATCAACGATGGGGGTTAGCTGGGGTTCTCTGTATGTGCCAGTCCCCTGCCACCCCTGCCCCACAGCTCCTTGGGAGATGCTGGGAAAGGAGCATGCTGGGCACCAGGACCCTAAATGAAACAGCACAGCCCAAGCAGAGTGCCCCAGTGCTGTTACTGCAGATCCACAGGCAGAAGCAAGTGGGTGGTGACCTTTAACCGGACATTAAACATTTATTAAACCTGTCAGAATTAGTGTCAGGCTGTTTTGGGTTTTTTGTTTGTTTATTTAAAATGAGAAAGGAGAAAAAAGACATTTAAGAGAGACAAGCATGACTCGTGTCATGAGCTGATCAGCCTGATACATCCCTTCCCATGTGAGCTTTCAGAGTGAAGACCTGGCTCTGGGACAAACCCAGCATCCACCTGTGCCCTTCCCATGGCTCCTTGCTGGATCCTGCTGCATCCATTGCTCCCACCTTCATCTGTGCCCTTCAAATACTTATTGGTTAGGTGGGCTAGTTTCTTCCCCCACCTGTCTAAAGGTTTATTCCTTTGGAGGGTGGAAGAGTGAGATCAGCCCCACTTCTCACTGGTGCTGTGTTCCCACAGCCACCCACCAGCTTTCCCTATGCCACCCATCTGAAGATTATGTGCTCTCTTGAAAACTTCTTTGATTCCCCACATTTTCTGTTGTAATTTATGTACAATATCACTGCTTGTTGAAAAACAAGGTCTTTATCTCTGTGGGAATTACACCTGCAGAAATCCAGCCCTATTGCTGCCTGCACGAGGCTCTCCATGATAAAAGACACCTCCAGAACCCTCTGTAATGCAAATGTTTCCTCTGTTTTCACATCTGGCAGGGGTGATGCTTGACCCCCCTCTGCACCTCACCTCAGTGCTCTCTGTACATCAGCTGCTTGGGTTGGGGCTTGAACCCCAATATATTTTCTCCCCATCCTGATTTACTTCTCTTTCTCCTAGCAGCATAGAGTCCTTGAATATATTTTTTCTCCTTCTGGTTAATTTTTTTTCTTTTTTTTCCTGCAAGCAAGATGCATCTTTCAACACTTGCTGACCTTTGTGTATGCCATGCACCTAATGTGGTGATGCTGATGGACAGAGCAGAGAGTGTGAGTCCCACAGGGCCAGGGGTGCCTGTGGTCAAGGCTGGCAGCACACTCCTGGAAAGGGCTATTTTTAACTGCTGGGCTGGTGCTGAGTTGCCACCAATGCACTTGAGCACGTAGGCGTCCTTTATTATTTTAAACATGATCATTCAAAATAATGTGGAATTGTCTGTGCTGTGGGGAGCTGCTGCTGTGGATGCTGCAGAATGCAGCTTTGGCACGTTATGGGGGTCTCGTCCATGTCCAGACTGGGTGGACTTTGCTGTGGCATTGTCCCCATGGGGTGTGGAAGCTGGTGCCTGTTGGCAGCTCAAGCTGGCACTGTGGAGGTGCAAGACCAGAGGAGCAGAAGGGAAAATATCTCCTGTAGGGCTGGAGGTGAGAACAGCAGTGGGAGGGTCACTGTCTCCCTGATGCTGCTGATGGCTTGCTTGTCTGTGTGTGCTGCCCCATGTCCCCATGGCTCCACACTGCCCAAAACCAAAATGACAGCCACAACATTGCTTGTCTGTGAGCCAGGACACGTTGCTGGGATCTCTCTCTTCTTCCTCCTCCCCATAACACTGTTTGTGCCTGGATCTGGTTCAGGGAGTGCCAAGCTGAGTCTGTACCCCAGTGTGTGCTCCCTGGCTGAAAGCCACTGTGATACCTATGGAAAACTTTCCAGCAAACACCATTCCTCTCAACCCTACGTGCTGTGGGTGTGCTGATGGGTTCTCTGTCCTTCCCCTTTGACTAACCCACTTTTTCCACATACACATTGAAGCTCAGAACCTTCCTTCCCAGTATTGATTTTGCTTTCTGCTTGAGTTTGTGCAGTGCCACTCTTATTTGGAGTAGATTAAAGGATGCTGTAGAGAGACAGGCTGCCACTTTGGGGTGCTTTGTGTGCTCAGCAGCAAGGCAATGGACATGGGGGCTGGGGGATGTGTTCATGGGGATGGAGCAGTATCCCTTCTTGGAGGTGCTGATAGCTGGGGGGGTGGTGGTCTGGGGCTGTAAGAAGCACTGCCAGAAGATGCTGGAGAGATGCAAGATCACACTCAGCTCCTGGGCAAAGCCTCTTCAGGGTGGCTGGGCTGGTTTCTCCTCCCAGTGCCAAATCACTGGCTCTGGGTAGAGGTTAAGGAGCTTCCTCTCATCTTGAGGAAAAACAGCATTTTGCTTTGAATCAGTTTTTGGGGCTCTGTCTGTCAACAGGCTATCAGAGGATGAGGCAGAGAGGCTGAAATAAATCCTATTTAAATATTTACCTGCCCACTATAAAGTAGTTCTGTGTTTACCTCATGTGGAGTGGAGTGCTGTGTGGAGTGCTCACTGGCTCTCTGGGCACAGCATTCGCACCCTTGCTGCACCCCTTGCTAATTACTTCCCACCCATTGAAGAGGAGCTGATTGAGAAATGAATTCACACTCCCAAGGGCCCAGATGTGGATGCTGTGATCTGTGTGGAGAGGGGATGGAGGAGGGTGAGTGTGCTGCTTCCTGTGCTTTTGGCTGAAGCAAGAGGTAATTTGAGGGTTTTGGTGTTAGGATGATTTGATGTTTGAAAATTCTCTTTTTTTATTGGTTCCTACAAGTTTTGTAGCATGTGGGGCTGCGTGGGTCTTGATGGGGTTTGAGTCTGTGCTCAGCAGTGTCCTGACCTGGGGTGATGGAGAGGTGAGTTGGTGTCTGGTGATACATCCCCTCATTGCCCACGCCATGGATGATCACATTGGAGGGTTCCTATTTTTTAACTCAACAAGCCTGTGTACAATAACTAAGCTGTAAACCCCAAAAATAAGCCATGTGCTCTCTGCCTTCCCTGTCACATGGTGCTCTTCCTTTACTCAGCCCCCAAAATCTCATTTTTTTGAGGGCTCAGACCCACCCTCCCTGGTATAACATCTCCTGGAAGCATCACCAGCTAAGTCAGCATCACACACTCTCTCATGGTTTCACGGTGCAGATATATTTATTTTCTGTTATTTATGAGGTGCCTGAGCCAAGCTCTTAGTTTGCTTGGATGCAAGGAACCAGGGTGCCTCCTGGCTGCTTTGGCACCCCAGGAGCTGGTGGGTACTGGACCTTGGGTGCTTATTTCCCTGCCCTTGCATCTAAAGTAGGCTCTGAATTTGGGACGCTGCTTCTCTCGGCGCTTTGTCGGGCGCCAGAGCTGCCGATTAAGGGAAACGTGCCACAAGGCAGGTTTGCTTTGCAGGATTAAAAGCAAATAAATATTTATGCATTATGCAAAGCAGCTCTGATAAGATATGTGTGTCATTGGGAATTTGAAGCAGTTTCAACTTAGCCCTGAGACGAAGGGGTGTGCGTGTCAATGTGGTATGGGGGCTTAAAGGGATGTTTCTTCTGCTGCAGAAAAATAAAAATAGAGGGAGAAAACAAGGGATTTCTTGCTTCTTGGGCTGCTCTGGTCTTGGGTTTCACCATCTCCTGCATCCTTGTGTGTTTAGCTGCAAAAATGGAGAAGAGCCAGGGAGAGAGAGCAGTGCAGGCAGCATTTTGGATGCAAATATAATGCTGGCCCTGCTCCTAATATTCACTGTGTTTACATGTAAATGCAAACAACTGTTGACTTAGTTTCAATAGATAATGTATTTCATAACACAATGGAAATGAGAATTAAGCTGGAATTTAGCAGGAGGGAACATGTGTTTCTGCAAGACCTTGGGCTCTGCTGGCCCCATGGTATATTGGGGGCACTTCTGCCAATGATTTCCTGGGCTAATCCTTCCTGAAACAGTGTGAGCAGGACAATTGCAGGGCTGGGTGGCTGCAGGTTCAGGGAGCTGAGCTGACCTACTGGCAGACAGGGGTTATAGGGACTGGGACAGATCTGGGCCAGTTTCTTCCTGGGAAAGAAGGGTCTCGTGCTCTGTGCTGGGTTGAGTGTCAGGGAAGGGAAGTGCTGTCCCAGGCTGCCATGCTTGAGCTGGAGTGATGACAAGTCCTGGGAAGGAGGAGGTATCACCAGCTGGGTCACCTTGTCCTGATGTGACTCCCAGCAGAAACACGTGGGAGAGGACCTGCCTTGTTTTGGGGCCAGATCCTGGCCAGCCTGGAGCCATCCCAGCAGGGCTCCCTGGGGCCAGCCCAGGCAGCCTTTGAATTAGGGCTGGGATAGAGCCACTCCCACTGCATCTGCCCTAGGCTGGCACACTCCCCACCCCACTGCAGTCCAGATCGCTCTGGGAGCACCAGGTGAGACCTTGGCACCACAGCAAACCCCTCAAGATGCTGTGCTGTCCTGCCCAGGTGGAGGCACTGATGTCTGTGCAGTTCCTCACAGCCCCCAGAAGCAGAGGTGTTGCTGGGGGGCTGCAACCAGCAGCTGTCCCTGGATGTGGGTCTGTCCCATCCATCTGTCCCTGTCCCTGGCTAGCTGCCATCAGCACAGCAAGGCTTATGGTGCTCAGGGCTCAGTGTTAAAAAAAGCCCAGCCTTTGTGAATGTGGGGGTCATGTTGTGGTGTACACCCGAGATGTTTTAGACATTGGAGAATCTCCCCACAGGAGCTCTGGGGATGGTCACTGGTGGGGACACCATGGCTGCACCAGCCAGTGGGGTCCCTTGAGCTGCAGAGCAGGACCTGGTGATCCCAGCTGGGATGCTGGGCAGCCCCACTGCCATCCCCAGTGGCTCCCTATGGAAGGTGATGTCCCTGCCTGGGGCTGGTGGCACCCACAGCAGCAGGGATGCTGAGCCTTGGCAGGGCTGGCAGGGTTGGCATGGGAAAGGGCAGGGTTTGGGGCTGGTGTGATGGCCAGAGGCTGCCTGGGGAGGAAATGGGGATCTGGCTGGCTGCTCCTCCCAGGCAGCACTGTCAGTACCTGCCTCACCTGACGGGTCACACCAGGGCGGGTACTTGGCTTCACCTCCACTCCCCCACTGCCAGTGTGAGTCACCTGCCCTGTGCAGGGTGCCCAGCTCTAGGCAGGCTTTGAGGCTCTGGGTGGCAAGGAGCCACTGGCACTCTGCACACTGCTCCCAACTGTGGGGCTGGGATGACCCAGGACCTGCTCTCACCTTTGTGACTCATCCCATAAAGTAAAATAAGGGACCAAGGAGCAGGAAACTCAGGGCATGGGATCTCCCATCTCTGAGCCTTCTTTCATGCCTTTAAAAAGCCATTTTATTTTTTTTTAATTAGTTTATTTATGTAGCCAGCCTGGATTAGCAAGCAGCCCATCCTATAACATGGAATACTCAGTATTGAGACACCAGTAACCAGAGAGAAATACTAGAGATAAAATTAAACATAATGAGATTATGTGGTATCTCTGTCAGGGACCACCTTATGCAGAGCAAACTTAATTGCCTGTGCAGAGCAGAAAGTGGGTGATGAGCAGTGTCTGGGAGCTGGGGAGGGGCAGGTGTCATCGACAGCAGCTTTGCAAAAGAAAAAAGCACCGGGGCTGAGTGCTGAGGAGCAAGATGAGGAGCCCTACAGCATTTGGGGGACTGGGATGGAGCATCCTCTGCTCAGCCCTTGTGGACTCATTGTTCCCAGCTATGAGTTGCTGCTACTAGGCTTTTGTATATTTACGGTTTGAGTAGTCTTTTGCTAAATAATAAATAATAATAATAATAATAATAATAATAATAATAATAATAATAATAATAATAATCTGGAGCAGTGTCTGGTTAGATGGACAAGGTGGACATGCCAGTTGAGGCAAAAGCCAGGATAGGGCATTGAGCACTGTTCAGAGAAAGCAAACCCCCTACCAGAGTGTGGGGCCAGGGCTGCAACACCAGGGGCATCATATAGATGGGATTTTTCCTTAATTTAGTGGGGAGAAAAAATATTTTTAAAAATAATTTGTCTGTGTAATATAAAATTCAAGTTAGGCTCCTAATGATTTCATGGAAAACAACAGGCTTTTTATATTGGCTCTTGGGGTAGGAGGAGAGCAGGCTAGAATAAAGATTTACAGTCTTTGGGAGATTAAAGGCCCTTGGTACATTGTTCAAATACCACGAGATTAGTTTCCAAGGAGACGGATACCAGTTGCCATAGGCACCGGGGGCCAGGAATTAGGATTGCGATTTTTTATCCTGATCACGCAACCAGTAGCTGAATGCTGTTAAAACTGGGCTTTAAATAACCCCAGTGTTAGTGTATGCTCTGCTGAGCCAGAGGCAGGGAGCAGAGTCCCTGCTCCAGCACCCACTCAGGCATGCAAGGTGGGACCCGGGTGCTGATGGAGGGGTACAGGGGGGTACAGGGTTGGGAACCCAGGTTGGTGCAATCCCAAGACATGCCTTGCACATTATCCTATGGCTTCTGAGTTCATTTCACCTCATTTTTTCACTGAGCAAGGGATTGCCAGCATCTTCTTGCAATAACCAGCAGTGATGATGGTGCAGGAGCCAGGGATCATCACAGATTCATGGAATCATGTGGTTTGAAAGGGACCTTAGAGGTCATCTAGTTCCACCCCCACCACAAAATGGGCTGGGACACCTTTCATTACACCAGTGGGATGTACCAAGGGGTAGAATTATCAGCCTGCTAATTTTGGCTTCCCCATGCCTCTTGCTTCTGGGAAGTGCAACCTGAGCCCTGGCATTTGAGGTGCCAGATCTGCATCTCTCCTTCTAGGAACTGCCAAGCAGTGTGCTTTTGTACAGGAAGGGGTGCTGAGCTCCCTGATGCAGAGTTTTGGGGCTGAGCATCCCCCTGGAGGGGGAGGTTCAGCTCTGGGAGCTGTACAGGCACCCAAGTCCCAGTGGTTCTGCTCACCCACCAGCCACCATGAAGCTCATCTTGGCCTCACTAACCCCAACCATTCACATGGGGCTGCCAGGGCAGGATCCAGCTTTCCATGCATGGTGCTTGCAGCATCCCTCCCTGCTATGATGGGAATGCTCCAATTAACACTTTTTCCCCTTTGCTTTTTTTTTAAATTTCTTTAATAAATGAAGAAGCAGTTGCTGGAAGCAAGAGCTGCTGTGTCTGCCTGCCGTGAGATTGCAGTGTGGAAACTTGTGTGGAGCTGAAAGCAGTGCTGCTGCAGCTCCACAGGCACAGTGATCCCCAGCAGCTGCCATGCCATGCAAGTGTTTATCCTGGGGGAGATGAGAGACAGCTTCTGAAGGGCACTTGATCCTCTTCTATCTCTCTTTGCACTAGACAGAAGCCTACTGTAGTTTTACTGTATTATGTTAAGGTATGCACATGGGCTTAAGGAAATCAAGGTGGCAGCAGAATGCAATGCCCTGGTTGGAGATGGAAAGTGAAATTCCTGTGGTAGATACTTTTCCCTGTGGGAGCCCCTAGTTTGTTCTTTGCTTCTTTTATGAGTGGGACTGAACCACAGCAGGTGCCAGATTATCCAGGGAAGCAGTGCCGAGGCAGCCATGCTGGTGAACGTTCTCGTGCTGGTGTGCATGTGCGCAGATTTTCCAGAAGGTGCCTTGGAATTTGTGGGGAAAACAAAACAGTGTTTGGTCATGAGAGCTTGCTCTGCCCTGTGCTATGCACTTGGAAGGAAACAGGCAGAGGAGACTGCCCGTTTTGGGGTGGGGGTGGAACTAGATGACCTCTAAGGTCCCTTTCAAACCACATGATTCCATGAATCTGTGATGATCCCTGGCTCCTGCACCATCATCACTGCTGGTTATTGCAAGAAGATGCTGGCAATCCCTTGCTCAGTGAAAAAATGAGGTGAAATGAACTCAGAAGCCATAGGATAATGTGCAAGGCATGTCTTGGGATTGCACCAACCTGGGTTCCCAACCCTGTACCCCCCTGTACCCCTCCATCAGCACCCGGGTCCCACCTTGCATGCCTGAGTGGGTGCTGGAGCAGGGACTCTGCTCCCTGCCTCTGGTTCAGCAGAGTTCACAAAGCAGAGCCTGCATCCTCATTGTGGCCCAGACTGCACCAGAGGGTGTTTGCCCCTCAGCTCTGCTGCTTTCTGTCTTTGGAGAAAGGAATCACCTTGAAAAGCTGGTATCAGCTTGATACCTTTCAGTCCTGGAAAAGCTGCAGCCCATG
>VXBI01006899.1:0-80264 GCA_013397375.1 Toxostoma redivivum
CAGCCCCCGGGCCCGCAGATCATCCACTCGGGGCACTTCATGGTCTCGTCGCCGCACAGCGAGCACCCGCCCAAGAAGGGCTACGACTTCGACACGGTCAACGAGCAGACCTGCCAGACCTACCAGTTCGGGGCGGCCCGCGGCGGCGGCGGCGCCTGCGGCCGCCTCAGCATCGACGCGTCCCTCACGAAGCTGTTCGAGTGCATGTCCCTGGCCTACAGGTACCGCCGGGCGGCCCCGGCAGCGAGCCCCGGCCGCGGGGACAGCTCGGGCCGGGCTGGGCGGCGGGACCGCGCCGGGGCCCGGCACCGTGTGAGGAGGGGCGGGGTCGCAGCCGTGAGGGGACCCCCCCCTGACCGGACCCGAGCCGGTTCGGTGCCGCTTTTGTTTTCAGCGAACTTGGGGATCCCGGCGGGCGCTTCCCGCAGGCCCCGGGCCCGTGGTTGGGGTGGGCCGGGGGTGTCGCTGTCCTCCCCGCCCTGAGGGCTGAGGGCTGGGGTGCCGCTGGCCCCGGCTGGCTGCTGGTCCCGCTGGGAACCCTCAGCATCCCGCGGCCAGGCCGGCAGCGAGTGGAAGCCTCTAGTGCTAAGCAGAAACCCTTAAAGGGCAAAGTGCCCTGCTCGATGTGAAACCCGGCCAATTTTCCTTTTTCCCCTCCCCAAATTTTATTTTTATAACAAAGTGAAGCAAGCGGGCTCTGTCGCTGTTTCCTTTGTTCCTGTGGTGGCTGCAGCTGGCAGCAGCACTTCCTGGGTTTATCTTAAGCACCTTTTGCTCAGACTTCAGTTGTGCTTTTCATCTCTTCAGTAAGGCGTTATATTCCCATTTATCCCCTTTGTCTGTCATCCAAAATGGAGGCAGAGCTGTGGAATAGAAGTGTTTTGGAAAGATGTGTGTCTGCTCGAGTCTTTTGTTCCATGTGATATAGCAGAAACCGGATCCAATCTGATGTTCTCTGCTGAGCGTATTTTGGAAGTTGATTAAAAGGGCTGATGGAAAATGCCTCTTGGCATATCAGCAGAAATATTTATTTTCATCTATAGGCACCACATTAGCTTGCTAAAAGGAAATTAACTTTGCCCACCCCAAATTCATCTATTTAAGTATTGCTCAATGAAAAGGAAACAATAGAACTATCTGTTGTGTACAGTTGCTGTAAGTAATCCTAAAATTTTGGTAATATTGGCCAAGAACGTTATTAGTTATTGGCAAGAGGCTGAACCTCAGATAAGGTGTGTGCAACAGTGGACATAAGTACTTTGCACTTACAAAAGAAATAAAAATGTAAGCCTTATTTAAAAACTAATCAATCTACCTTTATGTACAAGCTGGGGAGGAACTTGCAAAGGAACCACAGGGATTATGAAGGACAGAACTGGACTGCTCAGTGCATCTGCTCCTTGGCCTCTATCACCTTTGTTTTATTTTGTGCTTCCATTAGTGTGTCCTTGGGATTTTGAAACTGAGGATCACATCTTCTGCGAAGGAATAATTCTGTTACACTGACTGCCAGTACTGAACTCTGATATAGGTGAATAAATTGAGCACCAAATTTATTTCAGAAGAAATAATTTTATCCTGCTTGCTGGTGGTAGCATGAGGCAAGGTGCAGAAAATATCTTCTTAGAGGCTGCCAAAGGAAAGCACATTCTTAATGCTTCTGTCCTTGGCTACCTTAGGGTTTGCTGAGTTGCAGCTCTGAAGCATCCTGCCCAAATCCAGCCTGCTTACTCAGCAGCTTTGGGAGACAATTTTTAAATCTGCCAAACAAACCAACTGTAAATTCGACTCTAAAAAGGGTTAAAGTAATTCTGGGAAGTCTGATTTGAGGTGATGAACATGGCTGTGAAATGGGAAATGTCTTTTTAGGAAATGAGTGACCTGCCGGTTGTAGGTGTCTGTTCACATCCTGCTCAGGTTGGATTTGATCTCGGTTGGTTTTACAGAGATGTTTTTGTGGCTGTTGCCTCCGCTGTGCCTTTCTCATTATTACCTGTCAGATCCAGCACTGACAAAACATTAATGATTCCACATTAATGTTTTCAATGCTGCCTTCACTGGGTAGAAATTCACTCTAGAAAAGGACTGGGGATGTGGAAACAAGCAGCAAAAAATGTAAGGTGAAGATTTTGCTTTGTGGAGGCATGAGCTGCCTGCAGAGCTGGGTGATGCAGCCGTGTTAAACACAAACCCAAGGAAGCTGCTGTAACAGAGCTCTCTGTGCAATATTTATTTACACATGGCACTCATTGCTGGTATTTCAGGGTTTAAAGTTTTAAAGAGAAGCAGTAAAATGTGTGGTACCCATTAGCTTTGCTGATGGACTAGAAAGCAAAGTTTTTCTAGATTACCTCGGTCATTACCTGGGTCATTACCTCGGGTGGTTTGTTTGGAAGTGACCAAATTTATGCTGGATCATGGATTTGTGGTGTAACCTGGGCTCTTTTAATCGTGCTGTAAATTTTTTTGAGTTTGGCTTTGTGCTGTTAATGGTCAATTCTTTTATGATAAAAAAGTTATTTCTGAACACCAGGGAGGGGATTCCCTCATGGCTTTGAGCAGTACAAACCAACATGATTCTAATTTCCATCACAGCTGTTTCAGTCACATATCCAGTTGCACAGCTTGAGAAGTCTCATTTCAGATAAGCCATTCCAGAGGGGAAAATATGCCTATAGCACACTCCCCTGTACAGTGAGCAGATTAAAACAATTTTTAAAATTAATTAGTAACTTATAAACACTGGGGTTTACAACAGGTGTCATGCGGGCTGTACTTTATCTAAGTGTCACTTGTTTTTCTGATGAGATTGATTGTGGGAGCTGTACCACACTGACACAAGTAAAAGAACATTGGTTTTCCCTTTTTAGCCCCTTCATCTCAGCTCTTTAAACCAATGTGACCTTGCAGACCTTGACGTGTAGGTAGCTAGAATTGACCTGTTGCAGGCAGCTCACTTTAGCCTGGCAAAAAGATCTTAAAAAATATTCTTCTCAGAATGAGAAAGACCTTTGACACTACTCATTCTAATGAGAAACTGTGCTCCTGGGTAGACCTACAATATGCACAATTAAGTAAAATGTTATGTCATCTTGATATTTAATTTAGTAAAGCCCTCTTATAACTTTACCATTATCCAGAAATAATTTCCTGAAGCTGAACTGTATTCAAAAATATTCCAACAACAGCCTGTCATGAAGGTTTTTTTCCTTGAGATTGGGACAGAAGAATTTTTTCTCTTTGTTTTGGAGACTTCTTGTCTCCAGTGGAAGAATCATATTCAGCTCCATGTGGAACACAGGCTGAAGGCTTCTGTGAGATGAAAAATTGTGCTCCACAAAAGGGCACTGTAAACCATTTATTGCCCTGACAGTCTCGAATATGGGACATTGGACTTCCCTGTGGAAAGCTCTGCTTTGGGAAGAATGATGCATAGTTTAAGGTTTAAAACCTAAAATAGGAACTTTTCTGAACTGCATGTGGAGCTCTGAAAAATGGATGTTGAGAATCAGTGACCTTGTGCTAGTTTATCTTTAGGGTAGAGAGGTAAATTCTGCTAAAATGTAATTATTGCAGGAAGTGGGAAATACAGTGCATTGCTCCTGGGAAAAGTAGATTTAAGATAATTCTTTATTTTCTCTGGTCTAAAATGGATGTGACATTGCAGATTTCAGTTATACTCTGCCAGTGTGTTGTATATGTGCCCTGTGAATAAATAAGAGGCTGATGAGGCTCTGAGACCATGTAAATAATTAACTTTGTGTATTAAGGTTCCCTTCTTGTGCAGTGCTGGGGAGACAGTCCTGCAGTGGGGAGAATGAGCTCCTCAGATGTGTGTGGTCGTGTACATTGTGTAAACAAAGCTTTATTTTAGGAATTATTAATGATGCTACTCACACTGAGTAGTGTTCTTTTTAAACTATTATATATTATTATGGCGGTTGTTGCTTATCTTAGCACAGGGCATGGTAGGGTAGATGAAGATGACTTTGTGGGCTCATTTATTCTTAAGTAGCCTCAGAGTTCTCTCACCTCTTAATAAGAGCTTAAGGAACATGCCAGGTGTTGTACTTGAGGTAAGAGTGTTAAGGTTGGCATGAGATCCTTGTCCAAAACCCTCTGGATCCTGCTTGCTAAAGCTGCACACAGCAGGAGAGTGGGCTCTGGGAACTGGGACAAAAGCTGCCTTGTGAGCAGCTTGCCAGTTCGTTTCTAGATTTCATCTCTCCTCTTTAGCAATATGACTCCTTCACTTCATGTAGATGTAAGCCAAAAATATTCCCTTCCTCAGTGGGCTGACATTAGGGGTCAGCTTGTTTCCAGGGCACCTTTGCCACACATTCTTTGTTAGTGCAGTGTTTGGGGAAGTTCTCAGCAGTACTGATAGCACTTGGAGATTAAAAAGAATCCAGTTACATATTTCACATGCTGCTTGTAGAAGCTACTCAGATAAAAACACCTATATTCACCTCTGAATTCAGCCAAACTTGAACAGAGTTGCTGTTACAAGTATTTTTTAACCATAGAAAGGGTCCCTTCAAAGCAAGGATGCCATATTCAGGGTGCAGTATGAATGAGGACATTGGTACTGAGCCTCTTACCCTGCTTATGTCAAATGCTTGATATAGTCACAAGCTTTTAAGCTCTGTGTAAGATGCACTTTGAAATTCCACCTTGACAACCTTGAACCTCAGGATGGTTTGCAGGAAGGTTGCTGGGCTGTTCTTGTCTCAGAGATGCATTTTTTTGTCAAAGTAAACATTTAATAGTGGTAGTGTGAGAACGCCTTGGTTCAAAGTAAGGTTTTGGTGTTTTCAGGGCTACAAATGACTAGAGGAAGAACAGACAAATTCTGTGGACAGGGGTTTAGATACAGGGAAAATTTTGTTTCTTTTGCTCCTGACTATTTTGGTGTCTCTGCAGACTGGTTTCTATGGACCTGGTTGGGCAGGTTGTTACTATAGAGGTGTGGAGCACAGTAGTCACCTTTTTCATTAAAAAAGCACATTGTTACCATCTTTTGGTCTACCAATTAATCTACATGTTTTGTTGTAGTTTTCATCTTGTGTTTTTACTCAGTAAACAGATGTTATTTTTTGGCTTTAGTGCAACATGGATTTAGTAATCATAATTTTTCATGGGTTGCTGAAATAGGGAAGAGGGAGCTAGTTTGTCCTCAGAGTATCAGTTCTCAGGAACTCTTGCGTGATCTGAAAAAAATTGGCTGAACTTTGAGATTTGGCATTATTTTTAGTGAAGATTTTGTGTTGCATGATTATGATGTGCTTTGAATGGCAATAGAAATTAGTATATTGATTTCTAGTTCTCCCCCCACCCATTTTTATTTCCTTCTGCTAAGTGGCAAGTGGAATTAAAGCCAAAAAACCCAAAATTCAGGTCTTGGCTTTACTCAAGTTTTTCCACAGACCCCTTTAGTAGGTCACTGAACTATTCTTGTTTGTTACTTTCCCATGTGGTGGAAAATTTTCCATTCTTTTGGAAAGCAGAGTTGATACTTAATCACTTGAGCAGCTCCTTATCTGACTGTGTGTCCTTAAGCTACGATTAGTCTTGATCAAACAAAAGGGTGTCTAGTGATGCTGCAGGCTGGGAAGGGGTGGGGAGGAATAAAGGGAGCTTTGTAGCCATTTTGAGCTGAAAGCTGGGCATTTCTGGGATGTCAGAGGCATTTTGACAGGCTTGAAGGAGAGAGTGAACTCTTGAAGTTGTTATGGGTGGGTGGAATTTTCCCCTAATAACAGCACTTAAAGATTTGTTGTAAAGCAGCAAGAGTTGAAAGGGCAGGGAATGAGGCTGGAAGCTCACTGAGATGTGGAGTGAAATTAAGAGGATCTTTGAGGAATGCATTGAGTGAATTAGAAGGGCCAAGGTAAAGCCACAGGAAGAGCTGGGTGGTGTTGACAGAGGCCACAGGGATGGAAAGAAGAAAGAAAAACTGAAATACTGCAAAGGTCAAGTCAAACAAAGGATGTCTCAGCTGGCTGGCTGGGTTTGAGCCCGGGTTACAAACTCACTGAACCCGTGTGAGTGAGGAAA
Source organism: Toxostoma redivivum (assembly GCA_013397375.1). Lineage (NCBI taxonomy): Eukaryota > Metazoa > Chordata > Aves > Passeriformes > Mimidae > Toxostoma > Toxostoma redivivum. The sequence goes on from VXBI01006899.1 coordinate 6,058, forward strand.
CACCCAGCAGCAGGGAAAGGGAAGCCTCTAATCGTGGTGGGGACTGTGGAGAAGAAAAGAGGTTGGAGGTGTACTTAGATGAGATTTGAATAAAAGGACAGAGGTAAATGATCAGGATGAGTTGGGAAGAAAAGAGGATGTCGGGGTAGTGCTTTCAGGAGAAATAGGAATGAAAGGGAAGAATATATGGAAAGTAAGGGTAGATGATGGAAGGTGTGGCTGGAGTTGGAAAAGTCCAGTGTTTATTCCCCATGCTTTGATCTGTGATAGGAGGGTTAGATAGGAAGCACTGATGAAGTTGTGCCTGATAAAGGAGAGAATGAGCTGGATGGGCCCAGATATGCAAGTCACGGATGACTGAGCAGTGAGATGGGGGCAGGAGATCTGGAATTCCTGGTTTGGCTCTTCTCATACTGCCGTGCTGCCTTTTGCTGTTGGAGGAAAAGTGTTCTCTTTTTGAAACAGAGAAACAACAACAGACCTTATCAGTTGAGAAACCTGCACCAGTTTGGGTTAAATCTGGTATTTTATTTTTAATTAACAGACTACAGGCTATATGCTTTCAACTTCCTTTCTTTGTATGCAGAAATTAATTGCATTTACAGTTTCCCTCATGTGTCCTTTGATATCTTAATATCACTGGCACAAACAGTTCTTTAAAGACAAAACTTCTAAGCTACTTCTGAGGAACAAGGCAAGCTTTCTAAACTCTTTGATGGCTATAGAAATATTTTACAGCTTTCATACAATTTTCCTTTCGCTCTGGGAAGGAAACCTTTAACATGTCCATAAAACAGTTCTGAAGATGATTAGGAAAAGTACTTGTTTCAGTTGCCTCCAAAGAAAATAGAGTTGGTTCTTTGTGTTTCAGACAGTGATGGAAAAATCTGAATCTGATTGTTTTTAGTGCAAGCTAGAGTTACACTATTGTCACAGTTTCTGAAGCAGGAAGGCTTGAAAAATAGGGTTAGGAAAAGCAAGGTTCTACAGAAATTGCTTCTAATAGTTTTAGTCCCAGAATACAAATTCTGAACATGGTCTTTTCAAATAATTTTTGTTTGTTTGCTCAAATGGGAGCTGGAAGGTAATTTTTGGTTGTTTTTGAACATAAAGCACGCTGACTTGGTGTCACTCCTGATATAATTAATGTAGCCATGCCTTGGTAAGTAAAGCAGCCATTGCCCTCGGAAACGTTCCAGTGTGCATTTGCCACTGCTTATTTACTTAGTGACACACAGGCACAAAGCTCTTCACTAACCCTTGGTTTCTTGGCTGTTGATCTTAGATAAATCACTTACTGCTTTTTCCTCCCTTTCTCCATTCTGAAATGACCAAAAACAGTCTCAGCACTTCAGAGCCCCAGATGTGTGTGCTGGCCTTTTAGAAAGAGGGAAACAAAGGCATGAAGTTTAGAAGTGAGCTGACACAGGAGTCTAAAAGGAAGACCTATCAAAGATGACACTTTAGATACAAACTTAATAAAGGAAAGAGGACAAATGGAAGAAAGGTTTAGGAGGGGATGAGGAAGAAGATGTGCAGCTTACTGGCACTTCCCTCAGAAAAGCTGATGAGGAACATTACAGGTACAAATTACAGGGTAATAAAAGCAGGCTGATATTTGAAGGGCAATCGTGATGTTTCTGGAAGGCAGTGCTCTGCTAAGTACCCTTGGCCTTCACTGAACTGCCTGAGAAGCACCTGCTCCCTGCCCTGACTGTGGTTCTGAGAGGCATCGTTCACTCTTTGTGCAGTCCCCAAAAAATCTTTAATATCTGGAGCATCACTCTGGATTCCTGAGCGTGCTGCTGCCAGTGGCCTTCTGGAGAATCTGGAAAATCCTTTTGTTCTGTTGGATTTGGAAATCTAAATGGTGTGAGCTTGTCTGAGCTGTCAAATGGTTAATAGCTGTTGGAAGCAGGACTCCTTTCTAAAAGACAGATTTCTTCAGGAGCTGAGCGTGCCACTTCAGGCAGCAGGAGGACCCTGCCTGTTTGGGAACTCTTTACTCTGCAAGCAGAAATGGAGGACTCTTTATCTGTTTTCCTGCCTTGGCTCCATGCACTGCAATTGCTGGACTCTGCTTCCCTGTGTTAAATCTACTGTTGGATTGAGCAGAAGTTTGCTTGAGCTCAGTGGTGATAGTGTTTTATCTTCCTGCCATTCCCATACATGTGACAATCTCTTATCAGTCCCCTCCAGGCTTGATGCCTCTGAGCACCAAGTGGTTAAGGAGAGCTTGGGTGACACTTTGGCCATTTTGTGTAGTGTGAATGACTGCAGGTGAATTGCTTGTTCCCTCTCTGTTAAGCAGATTTCACTTTGTGCCTTAAGGTATGGAAACTCTTAAGTGCTGCTTAAGAGCAAGCTCAGCAGCAGTTACCTTTGTGAAAGATTAGTGTTTTTAGTTGGCTGTCCAGCTGTGATGCCAGTGGATAATAGAAAGTGGGTTTGGGAAGGACCATAGGAAGCCATCTAGGCCCAGGGAAAAGATTCCTTCCCTTGGTTGGTTATCCAGACCGTGGCCACTTGCAAGGCAAATGAAGGTACAAAGCCCTCCGTGTTAGGAGTGGCTCTCAGGGCTGCTTTGTCACCTTTGGGACTGTAAAAGAAAAGGTGACATGCCAGATGGAAAGGGCTTGCAAGGCGCTGCTTGGATTATCATGTAACAGGGTATTAGTGAAAGAATCTGATTCACTTCAATTAGTGATATGTCAGTGTGTTTTGGCCAGAATACTCCTGACCTACAGATAACCCTTTGCCCTGACACAGTTGGTGATGTACCATGATCTGAGGAAAGGGTTCAGCTGTTTAAGTAGCTAAGCATTGCTGCTTAATGAATTGATCAGTTTTCCTGAAAAGCCCAGAAAAATTTTAATGACTTGTTAGAGAGCTTTTTATCCTTGGTTTTGTGTTTGCAGCACATTATCTATAACAGTAATGCACAGTTAGAGACCTTTTTGTCTCTCTACTTCTAGTTTAGCTGATGGTGTAGTGCAGGGAAGCAGTGGATACAGCCCTTTTTGCTATATTTAATGCCTTTTCTTACTGTATTTTTTATGTGTGGTAATGTCTTCCTACATACAAAGATAAATTTTTTTTTATAATTATAGTGGGAAATTTCTGGATTTCTAGGGTTATCTTTATGGCTCATTTATACCACATCCGAGCAAGCAGAGAATATCTTTATGGGTAGAGTACATATACTCTACATATATTGTGCTTCTGTTTCATTGCAGATTAACAATATTTCCCTGTGCATTCTCCCAGTGGTCTGGGGAGCAAGGAACAGAATTTTGGAGGGACAGTTCAAAGCAAAAATAAGAGAGTTGAGGCTGCTTTCATCTGAAGGAGCAAGGAGGAATGGATGAGAGGTCACCCTTAGTCCATGAAAAGTTGCCCTCACTCAAGCAAAGGAGTCTGATGCTTGTTATAGTTTTGTTCTGTGTGAGCTTGAAAGGGCTTCTTCCATCTCAGGAGATAAGGGTGGTCTTGTCTTTGCTGGTTTTGGGTGGGGCTTACTTGTCTCAGGGCTGGCTTGTGAATTCACAACCAGAATTGAAGAGTGGAGCCTTAAGGATGACTGAGGGGGTAAGGAGAAGATAACCTTGCTCTTGTGTAATAGGTTTGCCCTTCTTGAGAAAGAGGATGGCTGGTACTTGTTTTGGAATTGAGATAGCAGCTGCGTTGTTTGTAGCTGGGTTTTGCAAGTCTGGGGGGAAGATGGCAACTTGCAAATGTGACCTGGCCTGAACCCTCTTCATGGGGTGTTTGCTCCTCCCGGCTTTGTCCTGTGCTGCATCTGCCCTGGAGTTCTGAGAGACTCCTGCTGATGTGGGTCCTCAGAGGTGTCTGTGCTGGAGCTTGTGTGAACACCAGAGCCTTCAGTGCCATTAGAATCCCTGTGGGGAGTGCAGGACTTTGGTCCTGTGTCCTGCAGGCGGAGGGAGTGAAGGAACAAAGGTGTGCAAGTGTTTCGTTCTGAGGAGCTTGTGTTGCAGCTCGTTCTGCTGCCTAGAACAGATGTGCAGAAGCACAAGTAAGCAGGATGAGGCCTTTTCTTTTCACTGATTCTTCCAGTGGAGGCTGTTAGTCCTCAGAGATCAGCAGGGCTGTTCTTTATGAGAGACATGTCTACATAACAAGATTCAAGCAAACATTGCAGAAGCACGAAGAAGCCTTTGCTTCTGGAATCTATCAAGTTCATTGTTTTCAGAATTGTGGAACATGGGATGTTTACTCGAAATCCTGGCCTCCTTTCCCTCTGCTGCTTTGTTTACTCTCCCTTTCCTCAAGGTCCCATAGTAACGGGTGCTCTGCCTGCAGCGGTTCAAGGACACAACAGCTGAAGTGACCTTGGCCAGCATGGTTGGGAAACCTCTGGCCAGGCTGCAGCAACTCAGTGACAACTCAGTGACTTCTGTATCCAGCAGCCAAACCCTTCCCCAGCCCATGTGAGCTTGTTGTCCAAAACTCTTCTTGTCCATATTGCTCCATCTCTGCCGGGGACTTGGTTGCCTTGGCACTAAAATTCTAATGTAGGGCAAGGGTTAGACTCACTCCAGCCAGCCAGGGTGATGATACAGAGCCCAGGCGTCTGTGGTAGTGCTGGTGTATCTTGGGAGCAGTTGGAATGTAGGGTTTCACAATAGACCTAAAAATAACTCAGGCCCAGAGCATTTAGTTACTATATGTTGATGTGAATGTGAGCCATCGCAAGCACTTCTGCTCAATTCTTCATGCTTACATCCAGATTTTAGGCTGCTCTTAAATCTAGTTTGTCCTCACTGTCCACACCAGTCACAAAGAGACAGAGGCCAAGTGGAGCAAGAATTATGGAAGAGCTTCTCATGTCTTTGTAATTCTTTAAGTCCATGACTGCCCTTGATTATCTTTTTATCATGCAGACTTTTGCTTTTGGTCCTATGGTGTGACACTTGATTTAGCCTGTGTTAGTTGTTGAGTTACTTTGGAAGCAGAAGTGATCAAGGTAAAAAAGGAAAGGCGTGCACATAAAAAAGAAAACTTAAAAACAAAAGGTAAAAAGGAAATACCTGAGCTTGTGGGTCTGGCAGCTATTAGAGAAGAAATGCCAAACAGGAAGAGAGCAGTGGAAGATCTCCTTGCATTCCTGATCTGCCAGTCATTGGATATGGGTATTATCTGCTGCCGTTTCCCAGAGCAAAGAATATAATTTGTTTTGTTCTTAGATGGACACTCTCTGCTCATCCTGATGAATTTCTGTATATTTACATTGAAGCTGTAGTCTGAGTAAGCTTAGCCATGGCTAGTCAAGCTCTGTTAATATTTACAGTGACAACTGTGCATCAGGACAACTCCCAGTATTTGAGTGGGAGGTAAAACAGCAAAGTCTTGGTCCTGCTAAGCTGTGTAGTGGATTCAGGAGTAGCTCTGAAATGTGCTCCTGTGTTAGCAGCACACAAAGATCTGGATGTTACATATCATGCTTCTCTGTTAGCTTGTCCAGTACAGTGTGCAAAGAATGTATCCCTGTTTCCCTGTATAAACTCCTGCAAATTGGTATCTGCACAGCTTAGTCCAGCTTTCTGTTTGCTTGGAGTTTGAAGGAACTTGGATAGAAAGTGTGCTGGTGGTGTGCCAGATGTGGGAAAGCATGAAGCAGTGAAAGGGAATCAACTACTTGCCTTTGCTCTTTAAAAAACAGCTTTTGAGAAAGAAAATTGAGTGCAGGGGTTGTAGAGGAGGTTTGCCACCTGGAAACATGCAAAAATTACTTTTCTGGATTAGAGGATATAAAACTTTTAGAAAGGAAGGACTAAGTCAGGGGATTTGGACATGGTTGTGAAATATTTAGATCTGTCACAGAGCCAGAGAAGCTCTTTGAATGTTGGCAGCTTATTTCAAATGAACCTAGTGCTGGGATGGGAGAACTGACTTGATCAGGAATACAAATATCCTCAAGGAGGAAACTGCACTCACTTCAGGTAATTATTAGCAACCATGTTTGACACCTAAAGCAGAAAACAGAGATTGTGAAATAATTGCTTTGGGAAACCAAAACAATCTGTCCAAAAGCTGGGGCATCCAAGCCGTTGAGTAGTCACCACAGTGGCTGTTCTCTACTAAAAATGTCATTATCCCTCCCATTTCAAAGCAGAGTCATGCCAGATCTATATACATTTTCAGCTAGGGGGGGAAGTTCCTATAAACAGCAAAAAGAGAAACTGTGTAGTTGTTCAGTTCACTTTTAGGAGTGAGTTAATACACTTGCTAATATCGTTTCTCTTTAGAGCTGGGAGGGGCTGGTTGTTGGGGGCTGGCAGGAGCACTGTGGGGACAAGCTCGTCCTGTAGTGACCCTTCCCCAAGCACCTGCTGGACCTGTGGCATGCTGGGTGGGTGTTCTTACAGCTCTTGCCAAAGCAGGTGCCAAGTGCTGGAGTGAGCTACACAGTGCTTTAGTATCAGCTGGGAAAAAATTCCAGGCAGCATTTGGTCTCTGGAAGCTGCAGATAAGGCTGGAGTGTGTGGCTGTGGCTGCTCTCTGGTAGCAGCCCCGCTCTGTGCTGCTGCCTGCAGGTGCTGGGGATTCCACGGTCTTGTGAAAGCACAGAGCCAGTATGTCTGTGATGGAATGACACTGTGATCTGAGTCATTCCTCCTGTGAGGAAGGGTAATCTGCAGTCAGACTGCATGGGAACCAGAGGCATTCCTAAATCCTGGAAACCATGGGATTAGATTGCACTTACTTACTTCATCAAATCAGCAAATGTTACTGGAGAGCAGATCTTAGCTATGCAAGTAGATGCATAGAATTCTGCAAAAAAAGCTAATTCATTATTGTTTCTAATAAAATTTTGGTCTGTGAAGGCTGTTGTTTAGGAACTCAGCATGGATCCCATCTGGTTTTAGTATCCAGTAGAACCCTCAAATCTCCAGTAAAAATCTTAGCAGAGCTTAAGGAGACTAAAACTTTTATTAGCAGTTTTTATTAGCACATTAGTGGGCTTGGTGTCTAAGCTTGGCATGTGGTGATTATAGGCTGGGTGCATGTAGCAGGCTTTTGGAAATAGGGAGATAGATCCTAGGAAGTTTTGAGAGGTTGCTTCTCTCCATAGCAATAAACATGTAAAAAGTGTTATTTACCTTTCACATGAGCTTTACCAAGGGACTGTCATGTCCCCAGGACAGGACTCTACACAATGAAGGTTGGGACTGGTTTTTTGTGATTTTTAGCACATAGGAAAAATATGATTCAAATAAAAGACTTGAGTGGGGGTCATTTAGTGACTTGGTTGTTGTTTTGCTTGTAGTAGGATTTGTGAAAGGCTGAAGCTGTCACATGTTTTACAGGTGAAGTCACCACTTGCTTTGGGACCATCTCAGTCCATTTGAAAGTCAGTCCAGCCATGTCTTTTAACTGCTGCACAGGTGGATGGCATGAGAATTTCTGTACCATTTTGCTGCTTGATATTTAATCATGATGGTTACTGGGAGCAGAGGAATGACTTTATAAGGGTATAATACAATAAAACAACGTCTTCCTCTGACACTCACTGCATATAATGAGGTTAAATATTGCTTTATGAAGTTAACTGCTATGAAACATTCATCAGTGCCCTGTGCTGTGCATGTTACCATAACCACCACCATTACCAAGTAACAGATTCAACAATTCAGCAGGGCTGGAGCCACCAAGGACAGGGTTGATCCCTCTGTCTGTGTGTGGGATCCTGGCATTGCCCTTGGCCTGTCCAATCCTAGACAGGCAATGGGAACCATCTGGGAAAAGTGTGGTGAGGATTATGTGGAATGAGCATTATTAGCAGCTTCACTGCCAGCCTCGTGTCCCAATTAATTAAGGAAGGGTCACTCACACAGCCTTCCCTGCATTGCAGCAGACAGATCTTCACAGTTCCAATTTGACTGGTGACCCAGAGGTGGAAGTTTGTTTTCCACTCTGTGTTCTCTAAATGTTCAACCTTCCTGGAAGTCTGTGGTCTTGGATTGGTGGATCCTGGGGAGTTTTATTGTGTGTTTTGAGATGTGACTGCCCCCATGGCACGACCATGCACAGGGCAGTGAGGTGTTCATCATGAATTGAAGGGCTGGTTTTGGTGAAGCATTGCCCTTGTTTGCACACAGATCCAGGAAAGGTCTAAGTGGAGATTTTTCCTGTGAGTTATGCATGATTTTTTAGAGACTTTTTTCCCCCCAACGTTCCAGGCTATTTTATGTGAGTTCTGGAAGGAGTTTTCTCCCTACGTTATCTTTCTATGGGGTTTGCATTGGTCTTTGAGTAGTTTCAGTAGTAACACAATGGTGCCTTTACCCTGCTTCTGTCTCTTGTGTAGTTTCTGGTTCAGCTTTTATGTAAACTTTGAATAAACTGTATGTGCTGTTGCAGTCTTGAGTCTGTAATAACTGAATTTGGGAACCAGCCTGGTGTTTTTCAAGCTGCAGGGAGCTGGCTGCAGGCAGCTGGGATGAAAGCTTTGTGTCACAAGGGGAGAGAGAGCTGGGGGAGCATCTCTGCTTTTGCAAACCTGTAAGACGCTTTCAGAATAAGATCCCTGAAGTCTTGCAGTGTATTTATAGGCTTGTAATGCTGTTCAGAGAATGTTACAGTATCCTCTGCAGCAGAAGTGCTGGTTTCGGGTTTCTCCAGCATGGTAAACAGCTCTGGGCTCCGGTGGTATGTGTGCTGCTCAGAGAGCTGGGCTGATCTGCCATGCTGATAGGGTTTGTTTGGGTTTTTCAGTGTGAAAAATCTTTTAAGTCCCAGATGATCACATCTTGATCAGTTCATTAATCTAGGCTGGGGCCTTAATGTTCCAAAAGATTCGGACACATTTATAGCTCTCCATACAAGAGGGTCCCTCACCAACAACCATTCTTTAAATGAAAACAGAGGTGTACTGCAAAACCCTATTAATTCCTGGTCATCTGTATTGGGAAACAGCTCTTTGTAGTGGATATTATTATTCTGACAAGGTTGATGGAAAGTAAGTGGCAGAAATCAAGTCTTAGGAAGAAGTGGAAAATTTCAAGACACTGAAGTAAGTAGGATCACTTCCCTTTACATTGAAGCAGCTCTAAAAATGACACTTCTTTCCACCATGCATGAGAGCATAGGAAACACTTCAAAAAGAAGGAAAACAAAATGTATTGAAAAAAGAAGGAAAACCAAATGCACTGATCTGATGTGAAAAATGTAAATCTAATCCTTGCTAAAGCTCGCCCTTGCTGGTAGCATTTCTAGTGTGGGGTGTGTGGCTGGGATGTGCTTGGCTGGTGTTCTGGTGTTCTGTCCTCGCTTTGCCACTGACACACTTTGTGCCCATGGGCAGCTGCTCTCCAGCATGGCATTTCAGATTTGGGCAAAGAAAGGATGGCATTTCCTCTGAGCCTGGATCTCAGAGCACTGTGTCAGTTCTATGTGTCAGCTACTTTTTCCATGATGGGGTTTCTGGTTGCTCTTTAAGAAGCTCCTGATTTTAGACAGTGGAAGTGTGTTAACTTTATAAAGTGTTAATGTTTATAAAGTTACAAAGTATGTAACTTTTGTAAAGGGGCAAAGTTAGAGACAGCAGGGGTCAGGGAGAGGGTTGGGGAGGGTCAGCAGTGACAGATGTGATGGTATGGCCCATTTTCTCAGCCTTTTGGCTGCCATATTAATGACAGTATTTAAGAAGTTTTTTTCTTTTCTTGCTGTTCCAGTTCTGTACTAAAGTGAGCCACTGTTGGACAAATGTCTGAAAAGCAGGAAGATTTCTAGAAATATCCTTTGATTTCTGACTGGAAATGAGAAACTGTCTAAATATTCTGAGTCTTTAAATAGCCACTGGCTGAAGGACACCATAGCCTTCAAGTCTCCTTGATATTTGTACTGTTCTCTATGTTTGCCCAGTGCTCTTTTCACCATTTCATAACCTGCATCTGGTGAAGGCATTTCTCAGTGGTCCTTCCCAGCTGCCTGCAGCCTGCCCCTGCACACAGCTGACCCTGCCATGTTGTGTTTGACTAAAACTGCAGCAGGCAGCTCCTTTCCCTGGTTGACACAGTGGTGGTGGTATGAAAACTGTCAGGGTGGGTGTGATAATGCTCCCAAAATGTGAGTTTTTCCAGCTGTCCCTGAGGATGCTGCCTTCACACAACACCTGCCTGGTCATTCCTGAGTCCAGCATAAACCAGGTTCTCAGAGCAAGAGCCCAGGTATTGCAAACTTTCATTTATGCAAATTACATTAAACTTCCACACTTAAAATAGCATTGAATTTATAATATAAATAAATCAACGTTTCTTTTGGATTTGTTGGGGCAGGAGTATTTGCTTCAGGCATACAGCTGACCTTTCCTGTTCCATTTCAGGAGGTGCCTACCTGAGCCTGCCTGCGTGAAATCAGTGCAGATAACATATTTCTTGGCAGGTGTTGCAATTCCAGTTTGCCACTGGCTAAATTCGATCTTTATTTTTATTTTTCTAACAGCTCTTAGTAGATATTGCTCATGACAGAGGAAAAATATTTGTCTGGTCCAGTATCTCTGTCTTCAAGATGGAAGTATTATTTTTAAAAGGTGATGAATCAAACAGTGAGGGGACTTTTGGTTTTTTTAAAGTGTTTAACTTTAGCACAAAGCTCCCTGCTGTCCTTTGTGGTCTGTGGGCAATAGAAGATCCTTCCACAACCCTGAGCCTGCTACTGCAGGAGGATTTCAGGGAAGGAGGATGAACCAGGTAACAAAGCAAATGACCTGCCCTAAATCTGGCTTTTAAAATGAGCTCTGTCTGGGATTAGTATCCTCAGGCTGCAGCTGGGATTAACTTTGTAGGTAGGAATTGTGAGATGCTAAAACGTGGTCTCCTTGTCAGTCCTACACACATTCACGCCGTGTAGAAATGTTTTGGTTTCTCTTGCCTGCCCCTTTGCTCCAGCACACAATGCATATAATCTGATTCTCTGAATGAACCTTTGTTTGGGGAAATACTGTTAGTTTTGGCTCTTGGAGAGCTGAGCTGACAGGCCCAACTCCCCAACAAAACAGATTGGAGATGACAAAACAAACTAAAACCACGCCTTTGAGAAAAAAATTCTGGGGAGATGCCAGGAGGTTCCTTTTCTGTGTTTCTGAAAAAGCTAATCTATTTAGCTACTATACTATCAACTCTGATTTTTGTCCTATTACTTAAATTAAGAGCCTCATTGCCATTACCTGTAAAAAAAGTAAAATTCTTACCCTACCTCAAAAAATGGCATGAGTATGCACAGGAAGGAACTGGGGGGAGGCACAGAGGAAGTGGGTTCTGAGGCTGGAGCTAATTAGGCAAAAAAAAGTTGTTCTAGCACAAGGGCAGGGGGAATCCATTACCTAAACAGGAAAACACAGGACATTTCTGTAACTTGTTCTCATAAACTGAATTGACAAAATTCAGATTTGAAAACAAAATTATTTGTTTACAACCATAGCCCATTAGAATCCAGTGATCTATAGGAGAAGTGATTCCTGCAGATGTGCAGTAGCTGCTTTCCAGCCTATCTGCTGGCCTTGCTGGGAATAGATATTTGGGCAGCAGGACAGGCCTGTGGAATCTGAACCACAGCACTTGCAGGTTTGTGTTTAAATTCTATGTACCAGAGGTCTTGGCCAGGTGCTCTCTGAGAAGAGAAAAAATAACAGCTCCTGAGCTAGGGAGCCAAATGTTGCCAGAGACTTCCCTTGTCCCTGTGTATCGAATAAGTGAAATATGAGAGGGTGGAAATGAGGGATTTATGTGCAAAGCCCAGTGGTACATCAAAAAAATCCATGTCCTACTTCTGCTGTGTCACTCACACACTTTGTAGCCACGGGCATGTAATTCACTCTTCCCTTACTTTAAGCAGGAGATCCTGCATTCCATTCTCAGAGAGTATTTTAAAAACTTCTTACTTGGTGCAGAATTTAATCCACTGCAATCCCAAGATCACTTCCCAGCTGAAATTCCTGCCCAGCAATTTTTACACGTCATGATGTGGAGAATGAACTTACATTTTTCTGAATGGGAAAAAGGGATTTTTCAGGCTGATGTTTGCAGCAAAGTCTTCCCTATTGCCTTGTGTTAGAAAAGGATTTAAACATAAAGCTGTAGTACTGTTGTGAGCATTTCTGAGGGAGACAAAAAATGGGGAACTGCAAGTTGAATCAGAAGCAGCTGAATAAAGCATTTGAGCTGTGTAAAACCTATAAGCTCTACCATGCTATACCATATAGTTTCCATTTAATTGACATGTATTTAAACCACCTACTAAGTGGAGGATATATGGAATTTATCTTAATATTTTGAGGTCTTGCTTCTCTGCCCCTTCAGTGCTCTTTGTAGAAATCAGTTTCCTAAAATACTGGCGTTTCTTAATGGTAATAAGTAATGAAAGAGCCCTAAATGTCTTCTGGGTTTGCACACAGATAAATGTCCCTTTCTGCCCAAATCCAGAGGGTGCTTCTGTCATGTGGTTTTATGCTGACTGAAGTCCATCTTAAAATCCTCTGATTAAGGGAGGAGAACAGAGGATTCTTCTGTTGTGAGTCATCTCATCTCAGGGCTTGATCCTGCTTACAGATGTTGGGAGGAGTTTCTCATTGAGTTTATTAATTGAATGTTGTTTCAGTGCTAGGAAGAGCTACTGGTTTAAATTTTGCAGCAGTGAATGGCATCCCATGTGTATCTGTTAAGAAAGAGGGTCACACCTTTGCCTTGTCTCTACTGAGTCCAAAGCATCACTAAAAAATCCTGCAAGATCATGGACTGAGTGTTACTAACCTAGAACAAAACGATGAGATTCTCAGAGGCAAAACTTTACTTGTAAATGGATATTGTCAGGGTACTGTTAGAACACAAACCTGCTCCCAAATTACATTTCAGTTGATTGAAAAAATTTAGAAAGCAAAGGTGTTGAAGGAATCAGGTCACACTCTCACAGTGGATGTCTGTTTCTTGTACTTTGCTGCAAATTTTGTGATGTTTGAAGGTTTATAATTGTTTTAAAACACAGCTGCTTTCACTGGAGTTTTAGAAATGGAGAGTTGTGTTACTGTGAGAGACCAGTGCTGCGTTATCTGCCTGCCTGCTTGGATCTCAGTTGCCTGAAGTGTAGTTCCTGAGCTAGGAAAACACGTGTGAAAAACCTTGGGAATGGACTCCAGCCTCTCTTGGTGTGTCCAGGACTCAGGTGAAAGTTGCAGCAGATGGAAGTGGCAGCCCTTTAAGGCACCCTGGGGCCACTGCATCCAAGGGGATTTCCAGCTCTGTTGCCGTTGAGCTGAAGCTCTTTTGGCTGGTTTGCTGTGATCAAATCACTTGATGAGGACATTTGGACTCAGGAGGTGGAGATTTCTACATGGGAGACTGAGCTGAGCTGCTGGAATGCATTGCAAATCACTCTCCAGATGGTTTTCAGCTGCTTTGATTTGATCTGTGTGATAGTGAGGAGAACATGAAAGTCACCTATTCTTCCAGCATTGCTTACATGAGCTGAGCTCCTGGCAGCAGCATCCCCTGCAGGATGCACCTGGGAGCCTGGCTCCCTGTGTTCCTCAGCTCGGGCACTCTGTGCAGCACCAGCATTCCCACGAGCTGTGGGTGCAGCTGTCCACAGGTGTGCTCTTGGGCTGTGCTGCAGGTACGTGGTGTCCATCCACCTGTTGGGAATTGCTCCACGTTTGCTGTAGCACTTGGCAGGAGCAGCTGCCAGATGGTCTCTCCAGTTGTTTGGGTTTTTTCCTTGTTGTTCTTTTGCTGCTTTAAAATCTGAAGACTGCTTTCAGTTAGGCAGCTGCTCTCAGTCACAGTGCTGTTCAAAGTAATTGACTTTCCATTGACTTTGGAATTTGGAATAGTGTCTAAATATTGTTGTCAGCTTCATGCTGATTCCTCTCCACTGAGGCTGAAGTCGTTTCACTTATGACCTCAAGCTGGACTTGTGTTTTGCTCCCATGGGAACTAAAAATAATAATTATTTTAAGAATAGGTTCTTAATCACTTCCTTCTTTTGATGTACTAGTCTTGTTTAGCATTTTCTAAGAATATAATTGAAAATATTTTAAACTATTTGTGTTTTAATTCCAGTTTTAATTAGCTCTTTGAAGATGCAAGGAGTGTACCAGACTTGATTACAGTTCCTTTTAGTCTTTTTATAGAAAAGCATTTGTTCTTGTTATTCTGAGTGCAGATTATTAGAGTTTTGTTGCTCTGGTGAACTGTCGAGGTCACACAGAGCTATGAAGAGATGAACATTAAGTTGACAGATTTCTTAGTCAAAAGCATGTGGGCACTTTGTCAGTGCTGGTGATGCACCAGCATGTTAATCTCCTGTCTCCAAACTTAATGTACAGAGGAGAAACAGGAAAAGATGTGCTTTAGTCTGGGTTAGAAGGAAAGATAAGGCATATAGTGGTTCTGAGGCAGAGCTGGCTGTGCAGTGAACACTGAAGGTGTTAGGATAGTTTGCAGTGGTGGGAGAAATATTAAATGGGTGGAAATCCACTCTGCCCTGACACATGGGTTGGGTAACAGCAAAATTAAGTAGTTGGAGATCTTTCCATTAACTAAAAGTCTTGAAATTTAGAAGTGGAGTTTTGGGAGATGCATTTCAAAGAGTGGCATATGGATGCACTACTGAGAAGAAATAATCCAGAAGGATTTCCTCAATGTCCATGACCATGCAGAGTCTGATGGTACTGGGTGTCTTAAAGCCCAGTGACAGCACAAGTACATTAACAATGATTTTTCCATTCCTTGCCAATAGTTGACATGGTTTGCTCTCATCCCAGTCACTGAAGTTGCTTGCTCCAGCAAGTCTGCTTGTTTTGGGGATGCTCATGTTCTATTTTGTGTACCAAATTTTGTTTATACTTTATTTTTTATCAAGCACCAGTGTCCCAAAGGCTGCAGAGCCTTGTAGCATAGTCCAGTACAGCCTACACTTCAAAGGGGCAGCTGGGCATGGACAGGGCTCACAACTTCATCACTTAGCTGTTCTCTTGCTGCTGGGAATTATCCTTCTAGTGCAGTTCTTGCCTTATCTCTGCATCTGCTTCCTTGTGCATACAAGAACGTGGCAGTTTATTTTTAAAGAGGACAAGGAGGGAAAAAAAAATTTCACAATCAGGCAACAAGTCATCTGCTGGTGCATTACTACAACCTGTTGCCACAACTGACATTTTATATAGCAGTAAAATTGAAAGAGCAGAGCTGGTTTTCTTTACCTGTCTCTTGTCTGAAGCCTGACATTTGTTCCTCTGTTACTGTCAGAGTTGTGAGAGTGTGAGAGCACTTGTGGTGTCAGCAAGGCAGGAAAGAAATGGTGAGCCAAATATGTGAAAAAATGTTGTTTAATATTCTGTTATTGGCAGCTCTGGCATTCTGATTGCTTTTGTTTAGGCTTAGGACTTTTTACTTATTTTCTGTTTCTTTGAAAAGAGCTGCTATTGGGAGGTTTCCCAGACCAAATAAGAAACTGGGAATCATCAGTTCTTTAGCCTCAGGCTCTATGCATGGGCTTTAGTGAGCCAAGGGAAGTGCCTTGCACTTCTGTAAGATGTGCTTCCTATTTGCACAGATTTGAAGCTTAACTGTGATATGAGCTTTTAAGGATAAATAATTCCTCTCTGAATTTATTTGTACTGAATGTGTGAGACAAATGGCCTGTGCCAGGGCACTGTCTGTGCTGGTTCATCTCCAGTGTCACTGCAGTTCATGGCAGAGATCATTCCTGACTGACCACTTGCTCAGGGGATCTCTGAGAGGGCAGAGTGTTTGTAGGTGACATTGCTCCTGTCACTCCTTCTGTCCATCACCCCTTGACCTGATGCTCGCAGTGTGAACCCGTTTCCTTTGTTCTTGCATGGTTTGCAGTTGGTATTGCTGGTCCAATTCCCTCATAGCAAGGTTGCACAATCAGCACAGGAGACATAAACTTGGAAGATGTGGGGCTAAACCCCCCCAAAACAAGAGGGAGAATCTGGGATAGGCACAGTTCCTATACTTTAATCTCTGGTTTGAAGTTTACTGTGTTATAAGTATTTCCTACTTCCTCTGCTCTGTCAGTAGGATGGATTAATGATTCATAAAGGTGTGTTTTAAGGGCTGGGTAGTTTGTGTTTATACGGTGCTTACTAGAGGCCCTGCTGCTTCTTCCTTTTTCCTTCCATTTCCCTTCCATCTCCCAGGAGCATTCATGCAAAAGCCATTTATTTTTCCAGCCTTACTTTTCCTTGGAGAAAAGTTACTCTTTTTTAGCCTGTCGGTACTCCTTTGTGCCTAGCTCTGATTACCAGCAGTGTAGAATTGATGGGTTATGTTTTTTCTTGGGGCAGAATTGGCATTTCATTCCTCCTTTTCAGTGTTACCAGCCTGGAAAATCGAATGGAACTGCATCTGACCAAACATGCAGAAGCCTCTTAATTTAAATAATCTCAATCCCAGTTGGTGGAAGCTCATAGGTAGGGATTAGAAAAGGTATGATACTGGCAAAGAGTAAAGTGTGGGTGAAATGAATTTCATTCCTGCTGATATTTGTGAGACCAGTTGTGACAGTTCTTAGTTCTTATGGAGGACTCTTGAAAACTGGGATAATCTCTGGCTCCTGGCTCAGTGAGCTATGGTCAGCAAAAGTTGTGACTGGCCAATTGTGGCTTCTTCTTGTTTCATCTGTTGACAGTTTGGCTGGTTTAGGGGGATGCTTTGTCTTGAAGGGAGAGAGAAAAACTGAAAGCAGAATGATTTCTTGTCTGTTTTGTTGCAGCGGAAGGTTGGTTTCACCAAAATGGAAAAACTTTAAGGGATTGAAGCTTCAGTGGAGAGATAAAATCCGTCTCAATAACGCCATCTGGAGGGCCTGGTACATGCAGTGTAAGTACCGTGCTGGGGGCGGGTCTGTCCTGAGACATCAGTGAGAACAAGAGGATTGAAGTTACTGTCAAGTGAAAAGCTCGGGAATCTGCTCAAGATCTGATGTTTCAGAGGCAGTGCTGTTAGATCAGGGCTTTCCTGGATGTGCTGAGTGCTTCAAGCACAGCCCCAGATCTCCCTGTTGCATGCTGTTTATCAGGCAGGAGTCCTGGCTAGGCTCCCTGTCACACCTTGGCACTGCAGTGGCAGCTCTCTGCGGCCCTGCCCGTGCTCAGCACTTGCATTTCCGTTGCTGTTTCAGACCTGGAGAAGCGCAAGAACCCCGTGTGCCACTTTGTGACCCCTCTGGACGGCTCCGTGGACGTCGATGAACACCGGCGGCCAGAGGTGTGTGAAACCCTGGGAACTGCCCACTGAGCTCTGGATTTGTAACAGGATTTTCTGGTCTGCTGGAAACAAGGGCAGCATAGCCAGGCTCTGCTCTGTTTTTATTTAGAAGATGCCATTAAAAGCAGAGAGAACCCGGTTCTGTGAGTTCATCACATTAGGATGATCAAGGTGCAAGCAGAAGGACATTTGTTATCTGTGTAATTTATGTTAATGGTGTAGTTTATTGAATCATAAGTCATAGAAGTGCTATTTGAATAGTTAAGATTTTGACAGGCACTGCTGTGTTCTGACTGGAAGTCAGTGGGAAATCAGAGTGATGACTATTTTCAGGAGTAAATCCAAGTGACCCTGGGAGAGTTTTCTGTATTTTATGTAATTGGCAAGGTGTGGTTTCAAGAGAACAACCAATTTCTTTTTCTGTATTGAGGTAGTTTCACAGACAGATAAAATATGAGTTTGTGTTCTTTCATTTTTGTGCTCCTGTAAACATAAATGAAAACTAACATGTGCCCTCTGGCTCCTTGCAGAAAACCAGTGAGGCCCTTGATGTGGCAATATGTGGCTCTCCCTATACTGCATAACTCTAGAATAATTTATAACTCAAAGGAGTTCCAGATGAGTTTGTGGAACTGTCTCAGGTTTTTGAAAGAACAGTATTGATGTTTGTGTTGAAAGTGACCCTCGAACACAAAGTTAAGGCTCTCATTAGTCTCTCCCCAACTTACACACTGCTCTCTGTGGTACATTGAAGATCCATATTGTCTGATCCTTTTGTTGCCATCAGTGTGTGGCCTGCAAGGTCCTCCCTGAGCTGGACTTCAGATTCCAATTGCTTTGTGCCATTCATAGCAGCTTTTGCTTATTTGTGTGTCTGTGCATGTGACCTTGTGAAATTCACAGGGTATTGTGTGCTTTATACATTATATTTCAGTAAATTAATTTTAAAGGTGTGGGTTTTTTTTTTTTTTCATTTCTTAACTCTTGGTTATGGTCGAGCTGCTGTGGGAGATGCTGACGGTGCAGTCAGATGTCATCTGGTGTTTGGTTTTTGTGGGAAAGATGAAGTTAGTACTGTCAGATTTGCTCTGTGATAGCTGAACTCTGGGACAGTGTGGGCTGCTGATACATGAGCTCAAATAGAATTAGCATGCTTTCTTTTGCATTTTTTATGCCTGAATATTTGCTTGGAAATGTATTGAATATTCAGCCTTTATGTGATTCTGTGTAATTCATGGTATGTGTTTGTGTTCTCAGGCCATTGCAACAGAAGGGAAATACTGGAAACGAAGAATTGAAATAGTCATTAGGGAGTACCACAAGTGGAGAACATACTTCAAGAAAAGGGTCTGTTGGTTTACATAGTGAAAGTAATTTGCTTGAGCTTGATCAGTATGTTGTTGCTTTTTGAGTTCTTCTATCACTTTTTCTGGCATGCAAGAGTACTTAAAACAGATGATAAGCTGGTACAGACATGCTTATCTGATTAGTTCCACTTAACTAAAAATTATTGTGCTGGGATTGATTTTGCATGATTGGGTCTTACAACTTTTTCAAAATCAGGTCTTTCACTGGTACATACAGGACCTATTCTGACTTCACCATTTGTTCTGTTCTCCTGTTGCAGTTACAGAAACACAAAGATGAAGATCTTTCAAGTTTGGTCAGGGTAGGTAACACCACTGAGAAGTGGCAGCATTTATGCTTGTAGAACCCACAGCAGATAACAAAGCTATAACATGCAGTAGCTTGCTTTGATTAAAATCTAAAGACAAGCATCTTGCTTAAGCCTTAATTAAGGTTAGACACCTTAATGTTCTGTGCCTCAGAGAGCAATGTAAGATTTGTAGCTTGAATTGGATGGAGGAAAGGTTGAATGTAAAGTGCTGCGACAGAAGAAATGGAAATCAGCATTGCATGCCCAGAGAGATCAATCTCTTTGAGGGCTGGCACATGATTTCATCTTGTTACTGAGTTGTAACTGGCACTGCTGCCTTGCTTGTGTAACTGGATCTGTGAACATGTGGGAGCTGCGTGTTGCAGATCTTCCTGCTGTGCCCACAGCTCAGGCAGATAATATGCCAGGATCCTATAAAAGGACAAAATGGTTAAAGGAACAGTGGTATCACCATTTAGTATGTCCCTTAAACTGTCAAACCTACTTTGGGTATATAAGCTGATGATCAGAAGCACTGTTCTGTTTTTGTCAGGCAGTGCAGTTTAACTCAGCCTGTAGTGAGGAATGGGTGAGCCAAGTCACATTATGTTGTATTTTTCATGGGCAAAAAGTGTCTTGTGCAAACTTGGAGTTTCAGATACATCTCACAAGACAAGAGTTGTTTTTTACATTCTTGCTAGTCATGTTATTTTTAATCTTTATTCAAACCAAGGAGTTGTCAAACTAGGTGCAAAAGTACTTGTGTAATCAATTAAACAAGGAAGTGTTATTTGTCTTACGTGCTTCTAGTCAATATCTGGGTTTTGGGTGAAAATCTTTCCCAGAGAGTTGTGGCATTTCAGTGAGCTGAAGCTGCTGGTGTATCAGAAGCATCACTGATGTGTTTCAGTGCATTTGATGGCTCCTCAAGGAGAAGTTCTTTCTTTAAAAATGTGAAAAATGAAGGCTGCTTTTATAGATCTGCACCAGACTGCTTTGGCACTGCTAGGCAGCCTGACTTCTCTTCTGTTCCATTGACAGGATGATGATGTGGTTCTCTGGCAAAAAAGAAGATATGGCAGAGAAACCCCAGTGCCCATGGAGGAAGGCAGCCTCTTGGATGCTGACATGCTCATGTCCGAGTTCACCGACACGCTGTTCTCCACACTCTCCTCACATCAGCTTGTTTCCTGGCCAAATTCCAGGGACATAGGTATTTGTTGGCTGTAGCTATGTTGCAGTGAAATCCCCTACAAAAATTCTGGTTTGTTGCTTTGCTGCTTTAGTTTTGCCTAAGAAATCTATCTTACATTGCTGATACAGATAAAAACAGGTCAGGAAATGTAGCTGTCTTATAATTCTGTAGGTTATAGAATCCCAATTAATGATCTGAATTTAATTTCAGTTAGCTTCTTATGTGCTACTCCCAGCTTTGCCCCCTAATGTTGCTCTGAATGAATCTCTACTGAGCAGTATTTACTTTATCAGTGGTGAAGACGTTGTGATTTATCTCTAAGCATAGTTGTGTGTGTATTTTTAAAGGAGTGCCTGTGTATTTTTGTTTGGCTTTGTCCAGTAGAACCAGTGCAAGTTTCATCTGTACAAACAATCCCAAGAACTGTTCAGCTCTGTCTGGAGGCTCTGACTGTCTGATGGGACAGCACATGTCCACTGTTCACCATCCTTGCTGCATGGATGTCTGAGCAACTCCAGAGCAGCCATGGTTTGCATGAATGGTACTCAAGGCAAATGAAATGGGTGATTGTTTATTTTAAAATACTCTGCTGTGAGCTGTGTGGTCAGGCTGTGCTTCCCAACAAGGTTGTGTGTAGTGCAGCAGGGGCAAGACAGAAGGTTTGGGAGCAGGAGGCATCTGAGCTTGACAATCCCAGATGTCAACTGAAGCCTTCAGGGTTCACCTCTCCCATTTTAGTAATTGAAAGTTTCATTCCCCAATGGCTTTCATGTCTGGGCTGTGCTGTAGCTCTGAAGAGAAGCAGATGCTCGGTTCCTTTCAGCAGCAGTTTTTCTGTAACATCTTGGCCAAGCCTGGCTGTGGAATGTTTTATTCCTGCTGCTGTTATTGTGTGAGTGGTGGGAAGCTAATCTAATCTGTTTTCTGAATTTTGCAGGACATTTAGGAAATGCTGACATGATTCAACCAGGGCTTATTCCTCTCCAGCCAAATTTTGATTTTATGGATACTTTTGAGCCTTTTCAGGGTAAGAATAATATATAGAGTTAATAAATTTCCTAAATATTGCAGTGATTTATTAACTAGGTTATAAAAAAAGTTTAAGCGTTACAACTAAGGTTTTCCCATTTCACACTTCTTAGTGATGAAGATATTTAACATTTTGTTTATCTTTGAATGTTTTATGGCACTGTCAAGGATTCCATGTAACATTAAACTACTGCTGACAACGGTGATGGTTATGGATCTTCGTGGAAGTAAAGAGTTATATCTATTTGCTGGCTCTGCAAGCAGTCTCCACCAGATAACTGTCCTTTGTGGGACTCACTGAGGATCAGCTCTTGGCTGTCTGTGTGTAGATGAGCCTTTAACAGGACTGATCTTTGCATTGTCCCAGTTTGCATGAAATCTGAAGAAGTCAGCCCCAAGAGAGAGTTCCTCTGGAAGACAGCAATTCACTGCTCAGTCAACAGCAGTTTTATGAAGCAAAAATCTCATGGTTTCATTATTTACTAAATAATACAGATATTAATGTGAATTTTAGGATCTAGCAATGCTGTATCTTGAGTATGAAAAGTAGAAATGAATAGATGATTTTTCATGTTTCAGAATTATTCACGCCCAGTCGCTCCAGTAATTATTTCCCTTCCGTGTCTGCTGTCAGCTCAGCTACCACAGACAGCAGCAGCCACTCTTCCCAGGTAAGAGATGTTTAAAACAGAAGGCTCTTTCATGAGCCATGTCCTCTCAGGAGGAGTTCAGACATGTCTGAATCAGTGATATTTCCTTGTCTCTCAGTCTCCTGTCCTGTCGGGTTCATTGCCCAGCGCGCTTCCAGCAGACAACATCAGTGATGGACTGATTCCTTCCTCAGTACCTGCTCCTGTCATTCCTGACGTCGTTGCTGACCAGTGTTCCAGCATTAGAAGTGGGGGATCTTTCATCCAGCCGGCAGACTTCCCTCCTGACTCGTCTCTCAGCGGGCCACAAACTTTCATGTCAGTGTTCCAGCCGCCCCTGCCGCTGCTGCAGCCCACGAGTGCCCAGCAGCAATCCCCGCTGCCCGCGGTGCCGCTGAGCTCCAGCCCGAGCCCCGCCCCCGCCGCCTTCGCTGCTCCCGAAACGCCCAAGTTCCTCTGCGAATCCTCGGTCATCACTCACACGGCTTCTGCCACGCTGACCCACAACGCCCCTGCCACCACCTTCAGCCAGAGCCAGAGCCAGAGCCTGGTCCTGGCCACGCAGCAGCCGGGGGCAGGAGTGCCTTGTAACCTGGCCTTCCAGACTGCTGTAGTGCAGGGGCAGCAGCCCCGGCCCCAGCTGCAGTCCCAGCTGACATTTGCACTCCCCAAACCTGTTCCTCTGGCCACTGCTGGGACAAGGCCCAAACAGTCACAAAAAATAGTGCCTGCTCCGAAGCTTGAAACAGTGTCCTTATTGGTAAAGAATGCCTTCATCACCCCAGGTGAGAGCACTGTGGGAGGATGGTTTTGTTTTCTGAGTTGGACTAGCAGGAGGAAAAGATCTTCTTGCTTTTCTTGCTTTACATAAGTTAAAATAGAGCTTCTGAGTGTGTCCATGGAACCCTTGAATCCACTGGCTGAATACAAGTGGCTGCACTGTTCAGTGGGATGCTCTGGACTGCTGCAAGGATTGGAAGCAGTTTGGTAGAGTGTGAAAAGCTGATCTGCAAAAGGGGGTCTCTGTAACAGTGATGGGCTGTGTAGCTGCACCGGATCTGTGCTTCTGCCTCATAGAAACCCTGGATTTAGGTGTGGTGTTGTGATTAACTGCCCCTCAGAGCATTCAGCCACAGTGAAGGAGGAGATTCTGCTCAGGGAGATGGAGATCTTTGTCTCAAGCAGTCTAGAGACCCTTGAGATGTCAGGAGTGAGTTTCAGGTCAGGGTAGGAACACCTGGGACTTTCACACTGAGTGGGATTTGCAGCCACTGGCGCTGCACAAGGCCAAGAATAACAAGATAAGAAGCGAGAATTTTGCTTGACATTATTGTAGAAAAGCTCAAGGCTGGAGCAGGACAGGCAAAATGCTTTTCTTGGGATTATTGCAGTCTATTTTTAGACTTGTGCTGGCTGGGGACCAAGTGACTTCAGCCACTTGAAATGTGCAACAATAATTCAAGAAAAAGCCTGCCTGGAGGAGTAATGTTAAACAGGCTTTACTAGGGAGTAGATGTGTCTGCCAGGGCCTGATAGTGAGGTTACCCACCAAAAAGAAAAATCACTGTTCAGGAAAACAGACCCAAGATGTAATTCTAGGCTGTCACTGGGATCAATTTGGTCCATGATTAATAGCATGAGGGTGTTAATGGCAGTGTTCCTATCTATAGTATAAACTAACAGCAGTCCATGTACCTTCAGCAGTCAAGACATGCATTTCTCACCTAGTAAAGATTGTAGGCAACTCATTTTCAGAAAGCCTTTGCTCCTGCTTTTCTCAGTGCTTCCTGGGTTGTTCCTCACCCCATATATTACTTTCCCAGTGCTCCAGCATTTACTTCTAGACCATCACAACCAGTAGCTTTGTTTCTCATCTAGTTTAGTGGCATGTGTTTGGGGATCATGGTGTTCCTAAACTACTGGGACATCAAGCTCAGGGGACAAATCTAAGAATTTATATAAATACTAGAGTTTATTTTTGGCAGTAGAATAAACATTAGTACTTGTAACTGAGGCATTTATGCCTGTCATTTGTGTTCAGGACAAACAAATCATCTCGTGACTGTAAAGCAAATCACATTATATCTTGTGTTAGAATTGCTGTGTGGTATAAGGACTCAAAAACATGTACAGATTGTCTCATCAGGTGCAAGACTTCAGTGCTATCACCACTTCATGATAAATGTGCTGATTTTGAGAGGAAAGTCTGCAAAAGATGCATGTGTAGGACAGAAACATGAATCATGTAAAGCGACTGCTAAATATTGTTGCTGGTTGCTGCAGTTCCCCAAATGTGGAAGTCAGAAAGGCCAAGCCTGTGCAGCAGCATTAATGCACTGGTAAGAGGAGTAGGCTCTTGAGGTCAATAGAGATGTCATAAGTCCAGCTGAACATCAGTGAACAGTGGAAGGGTTGTGATTCCAGCTTTAGATGTGGGAATGCTCAAAGAATGAGCTCCCTGTGTCAGTGACAGAGCTCTCCTCCAGACAGACCCATGCAAGGGCTGGCACAAGCTTTGTGCAAGCCACAGCCTCTCCTATGGAGGCTGTGCAGAAACTCCACTTGAGTCAAAACACAATTGTCAGTCATAGGTGACACTGTCAGGGCGGGGACATTGGATAACCCTACCCTGTCTCCCTGTCCTGCTGTGTGTGTTCTTCAGGTTCCTGATCTGAGCTGCAGAAGAGTGGCTCAGCAGGGGCTGAGCTGTGCTGACACTTCTCCTGCATCGTGACTTTATTTGTACAAAAGAGAGCTGAACCAGTACAGCCAAGAGTGAAGCCAAATATATTTGGTTCAGTTTTATCAAAACCCAGACAGAAGCTGTGTCTTTGCCTGATTCTTTCCTTAGTAACAGTTTAGGATGGTCAGTCATGTTCTGTCTAGACTGGGCAAGAACTATGTCACCATGAATGCTGTGGTAGTAACTGCACATCTGCATTGGTTACATGGAGATCTTCACATATTCATGTGGAGACATTTGCTGTTATTCAGAATTACCTCTAGCTGCCTAAGCACTGCAGAACTCTTGGCTCTTTAGCATATTTTGTAGAATTTTGATGCTGATTCCCAATCACATTTGGTTTTCTTGTGGTTGTGTTTCATCTAAAGTAGCTATAAAACCAGGTAGTGAAAGAAGCTGGTAGGCTGAAGTGCTGAGGGAAAGGATTTAAGATACATATACAAGGAAGCATGAAGTATTGAGTCATTGACCCTTCCTGGGTCAGCAGAGCAAACCTGACATCCCAAAGTGTGGATGGAAGAGGGTCCTCCTCCTGTCAAACCCAGCTCTGACAGAATGAAGACACTTGGCATCTCCCTGAATTACATCATACCTCTGTAAATTCACCTTGGAACAGTGACAGTGATGCTAGAAAACTCAGAAATAACTGGAGTGTTGAAGTCCTTTGTACTGGATTAAGGGGATTGAGATTATTGGAAGGCAGGCATTTTATACTGAAGTGAAATAGTACCAGATAGATGCCCCTTGATCCACACCCGTGTTTAATGACAAGTTATTTCATTCAAAATAATCTCCATCTCTTTTTTTGTCTCATTAAGTATTCTAACTGAATTGTGTTCTTCAGCTGCCTTTCAGGGACAGTCCAGAGCTGTGATTGTAACTCCAGCACCTTTAAAAAGAGAGGGGATTTTGACGCCAGCCACGTCTCAGTCTAATGTTGCAATTGCACCAGCTGGAATTGTCAGAGTAAGGAGAAGAAAAAAAATTACATATTTGTTTTCTAGGCCTGTTATTTGCAAGTAGTGAGAGCCATAATGTGCTCAGGCGGGTAACAAGTCCACTAAATCATCTGTTACCCAATGTATGCATCTGTGCATTCAGCATTATGTTTGCTTATTTTTAATGTAGCCACTTTATGGGCTTGGAAGCACTTTATAGTCTTGACAGGCTCTGTCTCACACAGCAGTAAGGTTCCAAGGAGGCCTGTATTCCCAGTGCTGTGGATGGGGATGGTTTGTGCTTTAACTGTGCAGAAGCTGGAAAGAGCCCAGGGAGCTCACCTTTCCACTGCTATATTGGAAAACACACCTTGGGTATGTGAGTGGGTTTCCCCAGTATGTTGTGTGCAGGAAGATGGAGATGGATTTAAGTATATTATGCTGTTGATGTGTTGTAATACTGCTTTAAGTTATGAAAGGATACTGGTCTCCTGCCAGAAGCTTGACTTTGGTGCCTGCCAATTCCTTATATATTAGCCCTTGTTTCGTGTCATCAGATTGTTAATCATGTATTAATTTGCTACTTTTAGTGAAAGGCAAGGTAACAAATCTCTCTCTCTCTCTTTCTCTTTCTTAATCTCTCCCTCCACTTTCTCCTTTCTCTCATCCCTTCTCTTCCTCTGCCCCCACACTGCCCCTCCTGCTCTCTCCTTCTCTGTTTTTCTCTGTGCTGTTTCTGTGCTGTTCCCAGGCTCCCGGGGTGACGGAGTTCCGTAGTAACATTCTGGTTGGTCCAGCACAGCGAGCACCAAGTAGTCAACAAAGCCAGTCCACAGTCTCACATCTCTTCCCTCCTAGTGTAGTCCAGGATGTCTTGGTGAAAGGAGAGCACATCCCTTCCCACTGTTGCAGTTCACAAGTTCCCTCACCTACACCTAGTAAGTTAGAAAGCTGTAAGCTTTCTCTCCCCTGCACATGGAAGTGTGTCTGTTGGGTAGGCAGGGTGTAAAGGGGGCCTTGAGGATCCCTAGATAATTTTTGAAGGAAAAGCTTTTCAGGCCCTTCTAGTCCACAGCTTCACTTGCATCAAGTAGTTTGCAATTTTTGTCTTAAATGACTGTGCAGCGTCTCCACAAACTGTGATTTTGTGGCTCCTGTAAGTCGCTCCTTTCTAAAAGGATGTGCTGTTGTAGTCACCAAGAAACGAAAGGCATCTGTGTAGGAAGTGCTGAATAGGTTTGTTGTTCAGTGTCATAGCTCTGATTTTGACTGGAGGATCTCAGACACAATCCTTGTAGGTAAGTGCAAAGACTCCTTTTGCATGTGCATCAACAGAGTGTTCCCTGGGCTGGTTCTGGTGGTAAATGCTTGAAAGTGTCACCATCATGTCCCAGGCCTTTAGAGACAAATGGGGGAGCCCAGCAGGACAGTGGAATCACAGCCTGTGCATCCAACATCCCTCTGCTGAAATACGTGTGTGTGTGTGAAAGGACTGTTACATCTTGCTATTCAGGATGTATCATGTGACATGATATCCTAAGCTTTCCCAGCAGTGTTGATGTTTCCAAGCATGTGGTTGCTGCATCAAGCAGTGGCATTTGGTTGTCGACTGCATTTCAGTTCAATTCTCAGTAGAAATTTCTCAGCAATTACATTTGCTACAGAAAGTTGTTTGTTAATGTCTTGTGTTTTTTTTTTCCTTTCTGAAGGCCGGGAGTGTCAGAATTCAGGCCAGGCTTCCCCCTGCACCTCTGAGCAGAGCCCCAGCCCACAGTCTCCTCAGAGCAGCTGCTCAGGAAAACCTGCCACTGACCCTACTATGGCTGCATTTAAGGTGTGTCTCCCTTCCTTTTAGGGGATTTTCTTCTTTGCCTTCTTAGCTGCTTTTCTGTCCTGATGTCTGAGCATGGACTAGAGAAAGTTGTGCTTCGGGACAGTAGCATATTTGTGTGTTGGGTTTAGCTTGCTGCTGGATCCGTGCTGCTCTGTGCAATCCAAAATGTCAGACTCTAATCTACTCTGCTCCTCAGGGATGTGTCACCAGAGGGGCCAGGCTTAGCTGTACCTCTGCAGGTCCTTATGGTCATGACAGCAGTTCCTGCTGTGGCTCACAGGAGTGTTGTGACAGGTGTCAGTTTACTTGGTCACAGCTTTCAGGCGTAGTGTTCTAAACCATGGCTTTTTGCCATTGTTCTGTTGGGGCTCTTCAGTCTGCAGGGCTCTGGCCATCTGGAGGGGAAATTCTTGACCTGCTGAGTTACATGTCTCCAGTGATGCTATGCTGCTCCACAGAGGAGCAGCTCCACAGACTCTACAAGTTACACCTGTAAAACCCTTTGAGAATTACTGGGGCAAGAACTCGGTGGTCTAGAGATAGCTGGTTGTACCTCACACACAAGCTGACCTTGTCAGAGCACTTTCTGTGGTGGTATGAGAAACTTCTCCACAAAAACCCCATCAGAAGAATCAGCTGTAACCCTCTCATTCATTCTGTTGTGGAAGAGAGTGTTACTTAACTGTTTTGTAAGTGCTGGCTTCTCTGGCTCTGTGTACCCTGTGAGTTTGGTTACTCTAGGGCAGAAAGGTAAGTTAAACACCTGCAGCCTGTGACTACATTCAGGTCTAGATCTGTTGCAGAGGCCAATCAGAACTGTCTCTTGCTGACCATGCTGCAAGTTACTCATAAAAGCTGGCAGGGATTTGCTTGGCATGAAAGCTCACAAGCAGTGGATGTAGCCTGTTATGCTGCTAGAGAGTAATGTAACAAAGGAACAAATTAGCAGGGCTGGCTGATGGTGGGAAAGTGGTCACTAGATGGAAAAGCAAGGACATGGCTATGAAATAGGCTTTACAGCCATGTAAACATACCTGCTTTGACAGGAATTGCTTTGGATATGTGCTGTTAGTAACTCTTTTGTAAGACAAGAGAGAAGCAGTGATACTTGCCAGGCTCCAGATGTATGTGCTTTTGTTCCTGTGTATTGTTAGTTAGATTAAACAATTCTATATTGCTAGGTAACATGGTTATTTCAGTTTGGCAAACCATAGAGGGCACTGGAAATCTCAGTTCTGCTCATGAACCTGCATTTTCTGTGGTTTTGGGCAACCACTTCGCTGCTTTATTACATTGCTTTCCTCCATTTTAAAATGGGGTGATGGTGAGCTGCTGCCAGAAAGCCTCACTGCCAGGGATGTGTTCTCAAAGTGCAAACTCGGTTAAAGAAATTTCTTCATCCCAGGTTTTCTGTGGCAGACTCCCAGGAAAAAGCAGAAATTGAGTGGTGCAGCAATAGAACAGCTCAGGCTGGTGCTGCCAGAGAGACTCAGAACAAAGAAATCCCTGGGCTGTTACACAGTTATGGTTTCTTCCTTCCTGGATCTTTCTCTGTGTCCCTGCTGTGGCTGTGCTGTGCTGTGACACGTGTAACCATCCCAGGGATGATCCCTGACTGTTCCAGGCTCCAGCTGAGCTGGGCAGGAGCCACAGGGCGGCAGTGTGGCCCCAGCTTTGGGAAGGATCTGCTGGCTCCTACTTTGTCCTCAGCAGCTCAGAGGCCTTGGAATAATCTGGCATTCCCAGTGTTGGAGCAGAAACTAGAGCTCCTTTTATAGTTTGGGAAATCTTTTCTTTCTATGGACACCAACCTTGGGAGCTCCTGTCAGTGATTTGTGTAGCTCCCCAGCCCTGGGATCCAGGGGCTGCAGGATCCTCCTGTGCCTAAAAAATCCTGCCAGTTGTTTTCTTTGTTACTCATTGCGAGACATTTCTGCCACAGGCTGGACCAGTTCTGGGGCTGCTGATCTTTGTTCTTCTATTAATATAAATCCAAAATATTTTACTTCCTAATGACACAGCTGAAGCTTAGAAAGAGGTGTAGGGTGACCTCTTCTTTCTGCTAAAACACTCCACAGACAAAGAGTATCTTTCAAACCTTTGTGTGCCTTGCTGGGCAAGTAACAAATCACTGTGCCTACTGTACAAGTCTGGAACCTCCAGGTAATATAGTATCTTTCAGATTTTCTCCTTGCCATCCTGGCATGTGATGCTTCAAATAGGTGCTGATCTCAGAAGTGGGTTGGTCCACAAATACACTGTCAATTCATTATTAAAATTCTGGAGAGTCATTCCAGGGGAGACTGTGAATACCAAGAAGTCAACAAAAATGACACTGAATTTGAGTAGATGAAATAGTCATAGCAGTAGAACAGTAAAGGAGAACAGCATAAACTGAGCTGATTTTATTT
The DNA here is from genome assembly GCA_013397375.1 of Toxostoma redivivum. Taxonomy (NCBI): domain Eukaryota; kingdom Metazoa; phylum Chordata; class Aves; order Passeriformes; family Mimidae; genus Toxostoma; species Toxostoma redivivum. The sequence goes on from VXBI01006899.1 coordinate 35,764, forward strand.
ATGCAGAATCGAAGGATGAAGCATCTTTCAGAACAAAAACGAAGGTTTAATATCAAGATTGGTTTCAGTGCTCTGAACAGCTTGGTGTCAGCCAACTCCAAGTTGGTAAGTACTGCAGCAGCACCTACAGTTTAATGTGAAATGTAAAAAACAGCCTTTCTAAAAGTCTTGTTAATAAGTGTAATCATTTCACTGCTGAGTGGTCAGCTGAGCACAGCAGAACACACAGTGCTGGAACACAGCAGTGTGCAGAGGTAGAATGGAAAAGCTCAGGTAAATTCCTAAAATTTCTTACACCATGGAGGTCTCTGCCTCCCAGCAGGAGTCAGAGGCATGGTCAATTCAGATGACTGGGAAAATCTTTTCAGGACTCTCTACACCAGCCAGCTGTCTTTAAGAATCCAGACCTTTTATCCCCCTTTCTCCTGTCTTTTGTGCATGGGTTTACAGAGAAAAAAATTCCCAACTGATTTTTCATTGTCAGATTACTTTGTCCAAACTAAAAACTTATTTTGGCTACACTAGTTAATTTAGCTCACTAAATTGAAATACAGATATATCTGCACAACAAAATTCTTAGTGACCTTTAAATACCAGGGGCTTTGAAATATGTAAAATATGAAAGCTTTTTGTGCAGCATGTTGATTTGCTTATATAATTTTTATAGTTTTAGAAGTGTAGGTGATATGATATGTTGTCAGAATTTCACTTCCTGACTTGAACAGCCTATTTTGAAAGGAAGTCCTTTTTGAAAACTCAGCTTTACTGAAATGTTTGGTTATTTTATTTTTCAAGTTTGGATTTTTAATTGGTTCCTCCAAACTGAAATGTATTATTATTTGTCTCCTTTGGTGGGTCCTTCTGTTTAATAACTTCAGGTGTCCCAAACTAAATAATTTATATTGCCAACTTCAAGCAGTGCTTCCACCAGCCCTATAAATCTGTCTGGAGATGTAGCACGTCCTTCAGTACTTAAGTAAGAACTGTAAATATTTTTAAGAGGACAGATAATGAAATAAAACATTTTAAATTATTAAAATACTTCTTTCAACAAAGTAGCAGAAATTTAATTTATGGGAGAAAACAACCCCTGTAGTCACATTTCTCTGTACAGGAGTGATTCAGAGAAATGCAGAGTATCTGAAGTGTTTTGCTCTGCCTGACCCTGTGCTTTTACACATAGTGAAGGAAAGTTAAAAGGTGCTGGTGTGGATGGAGCAGAAAGTGTTCCCAAAACAGACAATCTCCCTGAATCCCTAGAAAGGCCCCCATGGAGAATCATTCCATAGAGATAAGAAACTGCTGGCTAGGTGACGATTTAGAAATGGAATGCAGACCCCCTTGTTACCACTTTGTGATATTATTGGTCCATTTTTCTTAGCATTAATCGGTTGATTTTAAAGGTAGAATCCCCTTTAGTAATTGGTGCAAATTGTAAAACCCCTAAAAGATATATAAACCCCTGAAAACTTTTAAACTTTGGATACGTTAGTAGGATACCTTTGTAGCTAATAAACTGCAGATTTGTGCTTGCTACGTATCTCGGTCTCTTCACTCTGCCGGTTCACGGAGCTTGGCAGACCAAGGAACAATCTGAGCACGGCGAGCCGGTTCTGTGTCGCTGAGGGCTGCAAAAGCATCCTAGGGAGCCCCGGAGCCCCCAAGCCACCAGCGACATGCTGGAGTGCAGGTTAGGAGGACAAAGCCATGCTGATGCTCAGGTTGTTGCAGGGAGCGAGCTGTGTGTCTGTGTTTGGCCTAGATCAGCCACGCCATCACGCTGCAGAAGACAGTGGAGTACATCGCCAAGCTGCAGCAGGAGAGGGCACAGATGCAGGAGGAGACGCGGCGCCTCCGGGAGGAAATCGAGGAGCTGAACGCCACCATCCTGTGAGAGCGGGGAGCTGCCAGGGGTGGAGCAGCAGCTTCAGTGGTGCCTGGGCCGAACAGCAGGGAGTGTGTGCTCAGTGTCACACCCGGGAGCAGATGGGTGTGGGACAGAACAGCTGCTGCCAGCTCCAAGCTCCAAGAGCTGCTGTGGGATGGGCACTGGTGCAAACCGTGGATTTTCAGCAAGCTCTGAGCGTGGAATGCACAACAGTGGCAGCATCAGGGAGGATGTGTCAGGTCAGAGTAGTTCTGAGAAGTCAGTGAGGATGTTTTTATAAAGTTCTTTGGTGTTTGAACTCTCACTCTTCACAATGGCTTTGCTGCAGTTTTCTTTTCAAATGCAGTCAGTTTTTATAGAAAACTGTGATTGAGTACATAAGACACAGAAGTTGGGCTCCAGAAGTTTGCCACTGGCTGAACATGACTGTGATAAATCACCTGCCCAGTGCCTCAGTTTGCTCTCTGGGTTTATGGTTATGTTCTATTGCAAAGCACATTGAGAACTGCTGTGGCTTTACTTCCATCTCCAGAAGTTTTAGGCTTAGGCATGATGTTAGAATTAGCAGTAAATCAAAATAATTTTATTTTTCTTATAAAATATGATGGAGTCTGCTTGGTTTTATTTTTAAATTGATCTGTTTCATAAGAATTTCTGTTACATCTTCTTCTGTAACATTGCTTAGTAGTAACTAAATTTCTTCTTGACTCCTAATGTGCTTTGTCCTTAATGGATGCCTAAAATCACTTTGTTCTATGTTACACTTCATTTTCAGTTTTGTTGTTTGTAACCAGAAGTGTTTGTAGCAGCTTGATAAATTGCTTTGCTGCGTGAATATAGACAAAATTGTTGAGAAAACAGTTTTTATTCCTGACTGGAGCAGTTAACACTCTGGGGGGGATCATGCACTGGGAAGCCCCTCCACCAGAGATACCAGGAGTACACACTTTTTCCTGCTGCAGTTTAGTCTGGAAGAGAAATGTGTCCTTTTTGGTGAGATTCTGACCTTCAAACATATTTCAGTTCTTGCCAGCAGCAGCTCCCTGCCACAGGGGTTCCTGTAACACGGCAAAGGTTTGACCACATGAGAAAGTTGTTTGATGATTACGTGAGAAGCAGGACCCTGCAGAACTGGAAGTTTTGGATTGTATCCTTTTACACCAACCTGGTGAATTTGGGCTTTGGTACCAGTACTTTCAGAGCCAAGAATTTGGGATTCTGACGCTGTGACTTTAAGCCAAGTTACTTTAATAGCAGATGTCCTCAGTTTTCATCCACATCTGAGTGTGGATATGGATTCTTGCAGAACTTGCTCACTTCAACATGTGGGAGGTAACTGGAAAGTAAAATGCAATGAATGCAGAGGCAAAGGGTTCTTGCTAGGTTATTGTACTGCAAGAAATCTTTTGTGGACTCTGCTGTAACTTCAGCTCTGGTTATCTTTTGGGAAATGTACACAGACAATAGCAAAGATTTCAGGGGAAAAAAATTACTGAAGCTGTTCAAAAATTTGCACATTCCCCTTTCCTTTTTTCCTCTTCAGGTCAGTGTGGAGGAATTTTGAAAAATAATAATGAATATCATTAGGAACTAAAGTTCCATTTTTTCCTCAGTCTTAGTGTTAACAAATTTGAAAATACAATTATTTAAACACTGCAATTCCTCTGGCAGTTGAAGTCCATTTAGAAATTGAGTGTTTTCTCTGCCACAGCCCTTCCCATAGAATGTTTTGAACTCCCCCTTTGTTGTCTCCCTTGACATTTGATGGTTTGCAGTTCAGCATTATTATTAAGCCATTGTTTGAGTCCTTCAATGGGATGGTTTCCACAACAAGCTTTAAGGATCTGAACGACACTGCACTGGCCTGGTTGGATCAGCACTGTTCTCTTCCTGTTCTGAGGCCAAGTAAGTGAAGTTCCATCCAGCAGCTCTTGAGATCATAGAAAGTATAATATAATAGCATTTCTTAGAAGTCAGAGGATGGCAAAGAAAGCATATGATGCTGAATGATGCTTCCTTTTTGTTAACTCAGGGGAAAAAATGAGAGCCTCTTCTGATTGTGAAGACAGAAGAAAATTGTTGAATATACTAGAATTTAAACAGTCTAACTACATTTAAATTTCAAAAGCTTGGCTCTAGCTGGAGTACTTTTGGCAGTGTGATTTATCTCATAATGAGGAAAGACCTCTGAGATTTGTGTTCAGCTTTGTAGTGACCTTCTCTTTGGGCATCAATGCTTGATTCTTTCCCTCTTGCCTTTCAGCAAGTATTTTCTTTACGTTTATAGCTGTCAAGAGGTGCTCTCTTTTGTAGAAGAAAGATCAGTCAGATTAATAACTTCTCCTGATGCTTTCCTGCCTTTTTTTTTTTTACTAGTGGTGCTGAACACCCTGTGGCACCTGAGCAGGAGCACCTCAATCCTGTCGGACCCATCGCGGCTGCCAGAGCAGGCACGGGAGGCCGTGGCCAAGGTGAACAAGAGAGCTGGGGAGACCTAACAACCAAAGACACTGAGGTGCTTGTCCCAGGGGTGGAGAACCCACCAGGCCCTGCCTGCCCAGGCTCCTCCATCAGTGCACTTTACAAAGGATTCTCTCCATCACCAGAGACATTGTTCAGGGCACTGGCCCTGCCTTGCGAAGAGGTGCAGGTGATGCAGCGTTGTCAGAACGTTTGGGTTCCTCTCCAGTGCTGTGCTGTGCTCTTGTCATGTGAGAAAAAACACCAAGCTCAGGTAAACTCAGCAGGTTTGAGCCCTGCAGGCAGCAATAGATCTCCATCAATGCATCCTTATGCAACTAATGAAACACCCTCAGTTCTCTGAAGTGTAAGTCCTGTACACCAAGGAATGTGCTCTTCAAGGGGAAAAAATACTTCTGATTTCATGAAGCAAAATGTGCTGTTTATTTTGTTTTCTGGTATTCAGTTCCATGTGTTTTACTTGAATAGTGAAAATTGTTAAACAGGATCATATGAAAAACCAAAGGAGAAGAAAAATCTGTCAGTGATGTCAACTTGTGGCAAAAATACTAGAATTAAAATCTCAGGCTGTGTTTTGTGTATTTTATTTTAATGAGTGTATCATTGCATTTGATCAGTTTCAAGACGTGCTTTATTTTCTAGTAAATAAAGTAGCTGATTTTTATTTTTTTTATATAGCCATTGCAAGGGAGTAGCAGGCTGTGCAGTAAGTGCAAGAAAGCAGTTTTAGATTGTATAAATTAGATTGTATAAATTCTGCAATTAGAATAAATACATGAATTTTATATCAATTTAATCAATGAGCTATTTTCTTGCACTCTGCACAGTTCAGCTGCCATCCTCACAAAATGTGCACATACAAAACACATCCATAGGTAAATGTAGTAGCACTTCAGAGACAAGAATTGAGTTTATAATGTTAAAAAATTGGCTTTTTTTATTATCTCAGAAGCTATATCAAACCACACAGACTTGCAGTCAGTTCTTTGCTTCTTTGTCTTTTTTTTGCTTCTTCTTTTTGCCTTCTATCTGAAAAACCTGAAGGACTTTGCTAGGCCTGATCTATATGGGAAGGTTATGTTCAGCATGAAATATAAAACATGTAAAAATAAATTTAAAACTCAAAATACAGCATAATGCTTTTCTGTGACAATCTCAGCATGTACTGTGCTCTGCTGCAGGTGAACTGAGTCCCTTTCCAGCAGTGATTCCCATCCTGAGACAGCACTGGGATGTTCATTCCAGCTGATTGTTCATAGTTGGGATGATCCCATGGCCCTTGTAATTCCACTCACAACTTGATCTTATTGTTCAGAGCTATGCAAACATGGGAGCACTTCCCTTGAGCAGTGTTTTTCCAGTTCCAGCAGGCTGGAGGTGCTGTGCAGCCTCTCACAGTGGGAGAATGAGGAATAACTGGAACACTTGGGCATTGCACACTCTGAAATGGGCTCAGTAGGTTCTCCTTGGGGAAAGGAGCTTTTCTCAAGCATTGTCCCCAATCTCCTCCAGTTTGGAAGGAAACAACAGGCTTGGGGAGTGGGGCTGAGCACAGGTGATGGTTTTGTTCTTGTTTCTCCTGAGTTTTTGCAGCTAATGCTTTCCCTGCAGAGTTCCTTCTGTGAGAGCAGCCCTGTAGCAAGGACAAGGCACTAAAGGTGAGCCTCTCCATGCATGGAGGGACTGAGGGCTGAGGGGAAGGCAGAATGGCACATTTTGTACCAACACAGCTTCCTGTAGCTGTGCAGGCAGAGGGAGAAATGCTTTTCTTTCTGGTTTTTTTCTGTTTTTTACATATAATTTGAAGTTCATTGCACATGTGTAAACCTGTGTCCCTGTGACAGAAGCAACAAAATTCCAAGTCTCAGCCAAGGAATGGTTTGCAAAGGTTGTCATAGTAATTAAATAGTGAGTAGATTTTCTGGAGAGATCCACTCCTAGATCTTTCATAATGTTGAATTCAATTAAACAATATTCTTTTGGATACATCTGTGTAACAAGTGTTGAATAAGTAAATCCTTTTTTGAATCAGTGCTTTTATCCTCCCATTTTTATCACTAGTTATGAATTTGACTCCAGTAAAATCATTTTACACTGTGATGAGCTGGGGCTGTCCCTTATGTCCATTCCTCAGTGGGCTGATCTCACTGTGTGTGTTAACAACATGTCTGGGTTTCTAGCAAGAAAGCAGCAGGGATATTGTCCAAGAGCTGGTGGTTTTGCTGACCTTTTCAGATGAGGAGATCCTGTGATGCCTGTCAGCAGTGATGGTGTGTGATTTTTACCATTTCTGGTATTGATGATGTGGGAGTTTTGTCTCAACAAGCACAGTGCAGTACAGTCGTCCTTCAGGGCCCAGGGAGATCTGAGAACTGAAACCCTAACATCTCATATAGTCACTGAATGAATTGGAAAATGAAAGCAAACTTAAAATAACAGGGGGGATAATTTACCTGAACTGCTAAAAACTTTGTCCATTCACAGATTTGATGGGGATGGAAAACTCATCCATCAGATTGCACCATGAGCTGGTTACAATTGGAGGAAAAATGCTTGTTTAACAAATTATGGTGCAGAAACAAACTCAAAGCACTATTAAAAAACTGCATATCTTAAAGAGAAAATATTGCTTACTTAGTCAAGAGTGTAGGAGGGAGGAAAGGAAAAGTGAAAAGATACTTTCCACTAGTGCAATTACCAGAAATGATGTGGCTGCTCTTTGAAGCAGTGATTCAATATATTCTTGTCACCCTTTTATTGCAGATCAGAATTCTTTTATCAGTCAGCCTTGTGAGGAGAGTGATTTCATTTCATTTTGAAACACAGGAGGAAAAAAGCTGGTTTATGTCTAACAACTGAACAGTAAAAGCACTAAAGATCGGTATGGAGAGAGATGGACCACGTATGTATTAGTTCCTGCATAGTTTTCCATTTTGATTTATGTTTAAACACCTTAGTCAGTCTTTCTTACCCATGGAGGAGTTTAAATACTTCATTTTTTTCCAAGTTTGGTAACACTTTCTTCTGTACTTTAAGGACTCTGAGGAATCACCAGAGTAAGCAAGCCAAACACACAGTGCCTATAGTCTGCACAGAGTTGCAGGTGCTGCACATCTGTCTGGTGCTAAGCTTTTGGAGAACCCCCATATAACTGAATACAAGTTGTATTCTGTCAAATCCAACGTATTTCACTCAGTAAAGGAGTGGCTAAATAACTCATTTATGGCCTGTGATATGCACAAAGTCAAACTGGGATTGTCTGCTGGATTTCCTTCTGACCTCAAATGGTATTAATTGGTATGTTGTAGATGACCCCACCCCAAACACAAGTTCTGGAGAATTTGGGCATTATCTGGTGTAATAATTAGCTTGTATTGTAGTTATTGGTCTGCTTTTAGGAGGAGGAGTAAGGGATGAAGGTCCAGGAGCAAACTAGAATTGAAGGAATTTTTGAGGAGTAGGATCACAGACAAGTGCACACTTCACCATGACAGTCTGATCTCTGCACAAAACCAAAGGATTCTTGGTTAATACATTTGACCTGACTGGAATGTTCTTCCATGCTTTTCTAGACCCCTGGGGAAGGCTTTCTTGAAGGAGGGGGGGCTACCAGAATGTTTCCATCTGTGCCTTAGATCTTGGTGTAGTGTATGCATTTGATTAATCATAAGTCATCCACTGTTCCTCCTAAAATGATGCTCTGTGGAAAATTCATCGAATGGAGGAAGTGGGGCTTCCCTGGCTTTTTAGGGGATTTTAGCTGTGTGACATTACTGTGACCCTTTCAGACTGAGGTTGTGAGTAACTCTGTCTATGTTTGGAAAAAATTGAATCTTTCCTGCTGCATCCCCCCTCTCCACTGCCCTGTGCAGAAACATGTGTGCACACATGGACATAATCTCTGACAAACCCAGGAAACAGGCAAGGGCTTAAACCTCTAAATCTGAAATGGCTTGAAAAGACAAAGGGCTGTCAAATGTATTGAGAAACTCCATCTCTTTGTATCTTCAAGGTTTTTTTTTTTAATTCCTGTGTGAGTATGTTAGTGTTCAGATGTGGTGGAGGGGACAGGGACAGGTAAATTTAGTTTTGTTTCATTTTAAGGCCCAAAACTCCTGAAAAGCAGTTTGAGAACAGGAAAGGGAAGCTCACTGCAGAAATGTTCAGTGAGATAATGCTTATTTGAAGGCTGTTTCACTTTCTCAGTTTCTGGAGTGGATAATTCTTGCCTTGATGTTGCCATCTAGAAGGTACTGCTGAAAATTGAACAGGTTTTTCACTGTTTTCTCCTTTTTCTTTCTGTTTTTTTGGCTCCTTTACACTTTTATTGCATGGAAAACCACCAAAAATCAAAAGGTTGATAACACCCAGTTCAGGATCTTTACACCAGTCTGAAGGACTATGGACAATTGGTGATAACTTTTAGGAGGTTTTTTAAATTAGGTTGAGACATCAGGAGTTTTTCTATTACTCCTCAATTTATACACTTGAGTTTCAGAGGAGGTGATTTGTTTTGGATTTTTTTTTTTATAGTACCCCAATATTTTTCCCACAACATCAGTTAAAGCTCCTGGGTTTTTTGTTTCATTCTTGGTTGGATTTTCTGCTCATTTACTGTGTTAGAGCAGAAGTGGTAGAACCGAGCTGTAGCTTTATATGTAAAACTTGAGTTCTTCAGTTACAATTACAGTAACTTCAGTTACAATGAAACACACCTTAGCTATATAATGGAATTAATTTCTAGCCATTGTCTGAACTTTTTATATCCGAACTTTTCCAACATGAATAAGGTTTTCAATCAGATATCAATGTTATGAGCAAGCCTTTTAACAATACAATGAATAAATAGATCATTTTCTTCTTCTAACCTTGTATTTAAATGTGTTTTAAGTGAATGGAATTCATTCTTGTTAAAAAAAAAAAAAGAAAAAAAAAGCTTGAAGGTATGAGGACTTCAGGTTGTGCTCTTGCTTTGCTTAGGTTTCCTGTTCTGTTGCATGACAACTTCTGTTGTGCTGTTGATATGTAGCACTTTTCAGTAGGTCTGTTAAATTGTGCAATGCATTTTTTATATTTACAACCAAAACAATAAAGGATATTTTTTGGAAGAAACTGGTTGTAATGCCTTTATTTTCTGACTGGAGGTGGGGAAGTGGTAAGTAGAATTACCCCTGGACCAGGGCATCCTTTTTGCAGCTCTAAAAGGTGACAAGAGCTCATTTCCCTGTGAACAGTGCTGGAGTTACCTTTGGATCTGTGTGTTTGGCATTCCCAGAGCAGGGCTCTGTATCCTCTGTGGAGTTGCTGAAGTTTGGACTCCTTTTGGGATTGATGCTGGTATTAGGCACTGAGCTGCTTAAGTACATTTAAAAAATGAAATTAATAAATCTTCCTTTAATGACTGGTTTTTGTTTTTCCCTGGTAGGACACTCCAGCTGTCTGTGCTTCAGTTGTCACCTCCCTGGCATTTTGGATTTTCTTGCCTAGTGGAAGCAGCAGTGAGGCTCTAGTTGAAGTGAAAGGTAATAGAAGAGTGAAAAGAAGGATTTTATTTTAAAATCACCGCACAAGAGTTTGTGCTGGTTGATGTTATCCTTGTGATTAATGCCTTTGACTTGGTATTTCTGATGAGAACTTCTGATGAGTCAGGCCTGTGGTTCCAGGAGTGCACCAGGGTTCCAAAACCCTGCATTTAATTCTTCAGAAATCACAAGCTTGATCTCACATAAAGCATTTTGGTAGGAGTGAAGAGCAGTTGCTATTTCAGCAGTGCTAAACCAACTCTTCAGTTGGTTTAGCCTCCACTCTTGACCAAGCACTACAAATGCCAGAGTTACTGCAGCGATGCTATCGAGCTCTCTGGGAGGAAGCTGTGGCTGCAGAACACTGTTTCTGTACTACTGATTTAGTGATGGTTTCAGGGAGGCTGCTGTAACTTCAGCTGAGCTGCCAAAAGAGTTTGTGAAGTGGTTTCTTTTTGTGGCTGGCTCTGCTAATCCTTGAACACTCCTGAAAGTGGACCTACACTTGCTCTGTGGAAATGATTCCAAATGAAATCATTGCTGTAAGTGATTTCACAGCCCAGGGCTCTCTTTATATCTAAAAGAATGGAATGAAATGCTCACTAGACTATTTATTTACTTTAACCTATATTTGCCCTCAGGAGCTCATCTCTGCCTATTCTCATCCCTGAGCACTTTCTCCAGGAGGTAGGCAGACAGGGAGTGGTTATTTGTGTGTTGGGGAAATTCCCTGTGTGCAAACACAGAAGAGCTCTTGTTGTCACCCAGAGAGATGTCTAACATGTTCCTGTTTCAGAACAAGGTGTGTGTGTCACACCCCCAATGCCTTTCCACCACCAAATGGAAACAAACCCAGGAAGGATGAGACTCATCACATCCCTGGGTCCTGCTGCTGCTCATCTGTGGCTCCTCCATCCAAACTCTTCATTCCTCATAGGCCTCAAAAGCTTTGTTTTCAACCAGGATAAATGAGGAACTGCTTGTCAGGAGATCTTTGCTGCTGACCAAATCATGATCACAGCAGAGATGCTCCCTGTGGCACAGGTATATCCCCCGAGCTGCAGCCCTCCAGGGCTGGGGAGGATTTATCTGAGCCCTGGTAACTCTGCAGCAGGAAGGCCCCAGGGCTGCAGCTGTTCTCCCACTGTTCTGCCCGGGGCTGCTGCCTTTTCCTCTTGGCAGTGACTGGTCTGGATCTTTCCCCCTGGGGAAGAACAGCTCTTCTTGCTCAGGTAGCTCTTGCCATGATGTGAGTTTAGACAGACCACGTGACTCACTTTGACATCTTGTCAGCACTACTGAGGAAGCATTTCCCTTTCTAAGGAGAACACTTTTGTTGTGCTATTTATACATTTAGAAGACAAAACAAAAGCTGTGCATAGGAGAGGAAACCACAGGGAGCAGCCCTGTATAATCCCCTGGTTCAGCAAGGCTTAAGTGGTTTGTGTCAGTCCTTGGCACTGGTGATGTTCAGGCCCTCGGGATGTGACTCTTTTCCTCCTTGAGTGTTTTGCTGACCACACCTGAAAAGGTCAGGCAGGTGTTGCCTCAGCCTTGTGGATAAGCACATCCCCAGGTAGAGATTTTTTTTTCCAACGACTCTTCTTTTTCTATTAAAAATGAAGGCTATGAGGTTGGAATTTTGCCTTCTTCATGTCACCACTATGTGACATCTCCACAGTTGTGTCTGAAATGGGGCTTGTTGGGGAGGAATTCTTCCCCTGGCTCCAACAAGGAGCTTGGTCCCTCTGTTCCTCTTTGGAAACTTGAATGCTTTTCTATGATACCCCCTCAGAATTCTGGGGGGCTGACAGTGCAACTCAGTTGATATCAAACCCATTTTTCCTGGAGAAGTCTGAGCAGAACAGGCCCAGTGCAAAATATATTGTTAAAAAGAATTAGTAAAAAGACAGTGCAGCAATCTTTGTTTTATTTAATATTTTAATGAAGTTCTAGTTTCTATCCAAAGGTGGTAACAGGAAATGAGTAGAACCATTCATGTGCTAAGTAGCAAATAGATCCCTTTCAGTATTAAAATATAAGAGTTTAATAATGTTTAATGAATAAAGAGTTTAATGAATAAATAAATATATAAACTAATTGCTTAAATAGATTTACAAATTCATAAATAAAACTCACTAGTAAGAGACAGAAGTACAAAATCAGCCTGCTGACAATCAACTTTTCTTTTAAAAATAACTGCAAGATAAAAATATAAATAACATTAAAATTACTGAAATTACACTTTCCTGATTCCTTATATGTGTCAAGGTTGGTTAAATAAATTACTTTGACTTATGTTAGTCCATCCTTATTATATGCTGTTGCAAATAAGACAGTATAAATAGTTTTATAATAAATACAATCAATAACTTAATACATTCATCCTTTAAATATTAATTTAAACTAGATTATATAGTTATAGAGAATAGCAAGTACATTTATCAATGTTGATCCTGGCATCAAACTGATCCCATAACCCCTGACACATTTAACCATCTCTCCAGCATCTTCAAGTTATTTTTTCATCCTGGCATATCAAACTGCTGCTTCAGAGTACGGGTTTTCTGTAATTTGCATGATGCGCTCATATTTCCGTAAAACCCACCAGATGTAGGCTTTTTTCTGTGCCAGGTCCATGCTCTGGATCTGGGGATACACCTGGGGCAGGTCCTGGCTCCTGCAGCTGTATAAGACAGTGCCTTGGGCCAGCGTGACGTTCAGCTGGTTCAGGTTCATCCACACCACGTCTCTGGGGCTAATGGGGCAGATGGTTTTTATTTCACCTTCCAGGGCTTGCAGGTTGTTTTGGATGTGGTGCAAAGCACAGCAGTTTTTGTGGAAAGCTTCGCACACGGGTATTCTCTCTGCCATGTCTCTGGCTTCGGACTGGACTGTCCCCAGCTTATGGTGGAGCGTTGCATTGGTGCAGTTGTTCTGTGGGGAAGGAAGAGGAGAGAGAAATTGTTAATCCTTTGGTTTCTATTTCTCATTTGTATACCCATTTGTGGCGTTTTTGGTTGTGGTTCAATTGTTGCATTAACACCTCCATCCTCTGATCAAGCAGGCATTGCAGAGTGTGCAGTTCCTCTCCCCATGCCTTGCTTGCCTTGGTTCTCAGCTTTTCTAAACCTTGGGTTCTATTCTTTGCTGTAATGGCAAAATTTACCTGTTCCAGAAATCTGGTTTGGCCTCTGTGTGTTTTCATCTCTAATTTTTGATTTCAAGAATGAATTCAGATGAAGGAAGGAAGGAAGATGAAGGAGGTCATTCTTTCTAAGGAAAGGATGGGTGGAGAGGATTTTTGGCAGAAGTGCTCAAGCACTAGGCTCAGGCTGAAGGGCAAAGCAATTCCCACCATATTTCCAGTGATCTGACTAAATTCCTGCAAGAAGATGCCCAAGGGGACTTAGGAGACTGAGAAGGAACACTGGGAATCAGGAAGATCCCAGCTGGCAATGAGCTGAGGCAAAGTCCCCCAAGCTCTCTGCAGCTGTCCTTGCTCCAACTGCCCTCAAATAATGCAATGAACGCTTTCCTTTTTGCATGGAATACAGAGAAGAGGCTACTTTAGGTTTTAACCCAAATACTTTTTTGGTGGTCTTTGGTGGTCAAGAGATTGCTCCACAGATAAAGGTACAGCACATGGAAAATGGTGCACTTACATAGAAGCTAACCAATTCCCGTGCTTTCTGATGTATTACTGCTGTGTAGGTCGGTATCTCTGTAGTGAAATGCTTCAGCCTTGCTCCTGCAATCATTTTGCTTTCTGATGTCTCTGTTGGTGCCATGGAGCCCAAAGGAGCCAGTAAACAGAAGAGGAAGATTGCAAACCTGTTGATCTCTGCATTCAGATGAAGAGAGGAAACCAAAAGGAAAGAAAGAATACAATGAGTAATCTCGATATTCTGCATAGTTTTTTACAAATCTTAATAGTTTTGTGCAGCATAATAAATTTTTAAAGCATTTAGGTATGAAGTGGCTGAGCTGGAGATGAACATCAACCAGGGCAACCTTAGAGCCTGTAGCAAGGGTAAATCACACCCACCTGCTCTGCATTCCATGGCGGGATGGGACAGCAGTGGCTTGTCTGTGAGCTGGCGTTGGAGCTGGTTCTGGAGCTTCTGCCTGCCTGGAGTGCTGTGGATGGGGCAGCCAGGCTGCATTTAAGTACTGGGGAGTCCTGCGTCGGTGGCTCCCCCACAGTATTTTTTTTTTTTTGCCAGTGATAATTCGAGGTTTTTTTTTTCTTTTTTGACAGATGACATCAAAAGTTGATTCAAACGCGTCTTCACTGATTGTGATCTAAGTGCAGTTTCAAACTGACAAAGAGTGTGTCCTGTGTCATTTCTTTGGCTAGGAGCTTGGGATACTTGGCTTGACCATCCCATCTAAATCCTTGGACTCGCTAAAGTATAGGATTTGGAACATAAACTCTTGTTTTATTTATAAAGGTGGTTGGGAGCACGTTATTGCTTCCCAAAGTCATTGCTTCTCCTGCAGAGTCAGTGTAAGAGTGGGCCAATGCAGGGAATGGAAGAGGCTTGTGTGCAAGGTAGGTCAGGCCTCCAGTTCCATGTATAAATCCTTTTGCTGGATGCCTGCAAGACCCTGTTCCCAAGAAATGCTCAGGATCCCCATCCCTGTCACCCATCTCTCCAACTCCCCTGAGGCTGTTTTTTGCTTCCAGTAACCAAATGCAGGGAATTCTCATACACACCAAAAGAGAATAGGTGCTAAATAATGCCAAGGAAGAGATGAGTTACCATGGCCTATGGAAAGGACTGGCAGACACTTATTTTATTTGAGGGTTTTATTATTATTTGGTGGGAAAATGGAGACAGAGAGAAAGAGAGATATTTGTGTGTGGTGTTCTTTAGGAATGACCCTACAAAGGCAATGGTGGGTACAGATGGCTCCTTTCAGGCAGAAGGGTCATCTTGGAGGGTTTCTTGTTTGGAAGCACCAAACCTGCAGAGATGCAGTTGGTCAGTGGCCCACAGGAAGATCTGTGGAAGGTGCAGGAGCTTGTGCATAAAAGATGCCATTGGGCACTGCCAGGGAATACTGGGATCTGGTCTTCCCCCAAGAGCAGGACTATCTCTTTGTGCAGCACTGAAGGTAAAGGGGCTGAGTTATTTTAATTAGTGATGCAAATAAAAGAAGCAGAATTTTTACAGCTTTGCTTTTCCACAAAACACAATTCAACCACTGGTAATTTTCTTTCAAAGACTTTCAGAAAATTTTACTTAAAATGCTGTCCTTAGGAGAAAAATATCTGGTTATTCCACTCCAGGACATGCCATTATCTCATAGCCTGTGCATGCTGTACACATCCTTTCTGGTCTGTTCATGGGCTGTGATAAGCAGCTGTGCTGATAAGGGAGCAGGTCAGCATCCGTCCTGTAAAACCCAGTCTGAGAACTTCAGCTTTCCACCACGTAACCATCAGACACCACAGAGCACCTGCTATTCATTTGTGAAGCTCTGCTGACACACGCTGCTCTGTCAGCTCTCTAAAATGGAATTTGTGGCCATTGTCTTAACACCTATCGCTGGAAAAAGGAAATTTGCGTATGGAGACCTGATGCTGACCTGAGACACAGCTGTGGCTTTTGTTCCTGGAGTTCACCTACTTTTTCCAAGTGTGGGAGCTGGTATTTTCAGCTGTGAGCTTGTTGATGGCCTTACATGGTTGTGTGGCAGTGAACTCCACATAAAGTGGAGAACTGGGCTTTCAGAGCTGACTGGTTCTTCCCTGAAACCTGAGTGACACTCAGGACACAGATAAGGGAAATGGCAAATTCCATGCCACAGGTCCCCAGCCAGGGAAGAATGCTAAGTGCATAACCCTAAGTGCATAACACAAGGGGAAGCATGAGGCCACCTGCTTTTCCCTGGTGGAGAGCAGCCCCCAGAACCCAGTGGGAACCAGAAAACCAGGGATTTATTCCCAGCCGGGCCAGTTTGGTGCTATTCCAGACCTGCTCCACCCTCTGCTTGGAGAGTTTGGTTCCATGGCACCATCTCTTAGCAACAGGAACACACAAACCACCGAGCCAGGGGCTTCCCTGCCAGGCTGGGGCTGGATGGCAGCACCCCGCAGCGTCTCGGCTGCTTTTCAGGAGTACCTGCAGCACCTGGGGCTGCAGGACTTCCCCTGTGGCCTCGGCAGCTGGGTAAGAATCTGGGGGGTGGGACAGCCATGGGGCATGGCACAGGGCTGCCACTGGCTCCCTTCTCTCCCTGTCTGCAGAACAAATCCCGCCTCCATGCCCGCAGGAGAACCCGGGCAGAGCCAGCAGGGCTGGAGGAGGCTGTGCCACCGGGAGAGGAGAGCCCCGAGGCGCTGCTGGAGCTGCTGAGAGATCAGCACAGCCCCTGGGCACTGCCCCCCGACTGCAGCCCCCAGGACCGGCTCCTGCGGGAAGTGGCTGTGCTGGCACCCGAGCTCCTCCGTGGCTCTAGAATCTTCCAGCTTGTCAAGTCCCTGCGGATACTCGACAAGGGGGTGAGTGCAGCTGCTGGTGGCCATAAAGCTGTAGGCCAGGAGACTGTGTTGGAGGAAAACATCCTGGGAAAAGGACACCTTCCCATCCCAGGGTCTTCCCAGGTGCTGCAGCTAGAGCAGAGCTTCTCCACACAGCCTCCCCAGGTTGTTGTGTTAATCCGTGTCACACAGATGTCACACAGATCAGCACGTGTTCATGTCACCCTGGCCACAAGGTGCCTCAGGGACAAGTTGGCCAAACCCAGCTCTTTGCAGGTGGAGGAGGTGGATAAGGGTGTGCTGCGGTTCCAGCAGCTGGAGGAGCTCATCCTCAGTGCCAACAACATCAGCAGAGTAACCTCAGCCCACCTGCCCCGGACTCTGAAGGTGAGCAGGAAGGGTCTTATGCAGGATGGGACAGGAATTCCCATGTGGGAGCACAGTGGAAGCCAAAGAGCTCCAGAGGGTGTCAGGAACAGCTCTTTTCCAAGGTGTTTGTTGTTCCTTCTGTCCTGGGCAGGTCCTGGAGCTCTGCTACAATGCTGTGGGTGATCTGCAGGACCTGTGTGCTCGGCCACCCCCAAAGCTCCAGCACTTGGGGCTGGGCTACAACCGGCTGTGTGGCCCTTCCCAGGAAAAGTACCTCACTGTGGATTTCTGGTAATGCCACAGGCTGAACGTGGGCTCCTGAAAGGGAAATGAACAGATATGAACAGGTGACCTCAAGCCATGGAGGTGATCCTTTTTGGGAAAATACAGAAGGGAAAATTTTGGGAAAATTCAGAAGGGTTGTTTCTTTGCTCTGTGTCTACTCTCTGTGCAGAGCAATCTGTCTCATGCCCAGAGGTTGTCTTGGTCCTTAGCAAGGTGTGGAATGGGGAGATGACCAGGGGAGCTGCCCTGACGCCCTGCCCACCATAGTTCCATTTCCCTGGGCAGTTTAAATTTCCATGTCCTTCCCAAAGCCACTGCTGAAAGTCTGTATGGATCTGAAGTGTAAACTGCATCACCAAATGGTGCAGTGGGGTCAATGTTTTTGTATTGTGAGGCAGACTGGCAGTGGATTGTATGACAGGAATTTGGAACAGGCCTCCAGATTTGATTCCTCAGTTCAACCCAGTTTGTTCTGGGAAAATACAATTTTTGTTTCAGTTTTTGTCCCAGGGCTGTAGCTTTCTATCCTCAAATGGGTGCTGGCTGCTTTACCTCCTTTCCTGGGTTCTCTCCTTAGGCCAAACCTTGTCTCCCTTGACCTGAGCTTTAACAGCCTCACAGACCTGCCAGGGCTGGTCTCCCAGCTGTCCACTCTGCAGAACCTCCACATCCTGCTGCTCCAAGGGAACCCACTGGCTCTCACCCCCACTTACAGAGGCTTCCTCGTGGACAGCCTGCCCAAGCTGTTCATCCTCGATGACATCCACATATGGCCTGAAGAGAGGCAGCAGTTCCATCATCTGGCAAGGCAGCCAGGTGAGCCCATGCCTTTGAGCCTGCCCGTGCTGACCCTGTGATCCAGGAATGCAGTTTGCATTGTGGTTGAACTCTATAATTACAGTCGAGGCAGTTTCAGCCTTAGGCCCAAGAATATTCAATCCCATTCCCAGCACTGCCTCGGTGTCCTGGCCTGCCTCAGCTTTTCTTCCCAGACCCCATCTGGTTTCAGGCCATGTGTTTCCCTCCTGAGCTGTGGCAAGAGGAACATCTGTACAGGGGAAGGTGCTCACGTGAAGCTGCCATGTCCCTGACTGGGATAAGAGCAGGAGGCTGGGGACGCCCGGGATGGGAACCTTCTCTTGATGGCCCTATGCAATCAGTTTATGTGCTGGTTGTGCTTTTTGGAGACTCAAACGTTGAAGGAGAGCAGCCAAGCCAGGAGGTGTTTGTGTGGCTTTGGAGTGACCCCACGTGGCAGTGGTTTGTCACAGCATTTGCACAGGCTGGCACCGAGGGATGCCAGCAGGTGGGACATGGGACCTGGAGGTTTCTGCTTGCTCTGTTCCTCCCTCTCTCTGGAAGGGAAGCACTGCAGCTTCACGGCAAGATTGTCTTCCTTTCAGAGCTGATCAGGGGTGAAGCACGAGTGGTTGTCAGCATTGGGGAGTTGAAGGGACTCCCTAATCCCGAAGCTTTTCAGCTGCTGGAGGTTGGCTCTGAGGGACCAGTGATCACCTACAGCTACTGTGTGACCTACGAGTTTGCAGAGGGAGAGGAGCTCGAGGACAGGGGCAGCCCTGAGGTTGGTGCTTGATTGTTCTCCTGGAAACAAGCAGCATGGCAGGTCACAGCAGGGGGAGCTGCATCTCCAGGCTATGGGCTGATGGGCCTTGCATGGGCAGCAGCAGTGCTGGGGACAGAATTCCCGTGTGGCTGCATCCAGCAGGACAAGCCCCAGCTGCCCATGTTCCACATCCCTCTCAGGGAGCCCAGAGCTCTGCACGTGGGACTGCACTCACAGCCCCCCTCCTGTTGACTGTGGCAGACCCTTTCCCTGGCACTGAAGTCCCTTCTTCCCATGAGGGTGGGCTGGGGAATAGGATTTTGGAGGCAGATCCATCTCTGTTCCAGGGAACAAAAATCCATCAGAGTCCCACAGTGGCCATGCTGGATGTGGACAGCTTTGCTCAGGACACAGGAGAAACAAAAAGCCATCAAAAGCCTGCAGCCTCAGAGGAGCCCAAGGCCCACTCTGGTAAATGAGGAATCTCATAATCTCCTGTCCCATCTCTCAGGACAGGTTTGTAGCTCTTTGTGTGGTGTGGTGGCATCAGGATGTCCCTCAGTGCCAGCTGGGCTACTCCTGTGACTGATGGACCTGGCACCAGCCATGTTCTGGGGGTCCTTCTGTCCTGGGGAAAGAGAGGTTCTCCTCTTAACTTTTTTTGTGTCCCTACACAGCAAAGGTGTTTGCCACCCCTGGACAGCCCTGGGCAGACACCATTGACTGCAGCTACAGGAAGGAACACATTGCCAAGGACTTGGTGGGGCTGAAGTCCTACCTGGAGGCTGGAACGATTGTTTCAGTTGTGGAGGAGAAGGTGAGGGTGTGGCTGAGCTGGATGAAGGGGGAAGAGCTGCTGGGAGGCCCAGCCTGTGGCATCACATTCCCCTGGGAGGCAGGCTGGGATGGCAGTGACCCTGAGCCAGCTCCTCTCTCCTGGCAGGTGCTTTCATGGCCTGTGGATGCTGATGCAGAAGAAAACACTGACAAAAATAAGAAGGAAGGGCAGGACCTGAAGAAGAACAGTGCAAAGGTAGGATGCTGGGAGAGAACAATGACCAAATTATAGCTGAGTTGTAAAAACAGTGATGGGAGAACAAGGACCCTTCTCCTGGGTCAGTTTGGTGTGTCAGAGAGTCAGACCTCTCCCAAAGTCCCCCCCTTTCTGTGGGGAGAAGGCACCAGCTGTTGACACACACCTTGGCCAGGATGCAGTGGTGGGCAAGAGGCTGGGTTGGGGTTACTTCTCTCTGATAAAGGGACCCCAGCCTTCTGCTGAGGCCTGTCCCCATGTCTGAGGACAAGCAGAAAAAGAAGAAGCAGCAGCCATGTGAATTCCGCAGCGACCCTCCCATTTGGAGCACCCTGGGCACCATGAGGGTGACCTTGGAGACCCTGCTGGCCACCGAGGACCTGGTGGCAACTGTGTGTGACTTTGGAATCCTGATCCCTGAGAAATCACCAGAACCACCAGTTCTGGAGAAGGTAAGGAGCATGTCCCAGGGCAGGGCTGCAGGCTGGGGTCCAGAAATGCTTCCTCTGGTCTGGGCATCCATCTGTCCATCCCTCAGTTCTTCTCTCCCCAAAATGGAACTGAAATAGCCCTGCCTAACCACCATCCATCACTGCTGGTGTGGTTATTTAAGGCTGATATTAGTGAGCAGTACTGCTACTTTTTCTGGGCCTAGGAAAATAGGTGAGTTTATTTTTCCGTTCCAGAATGTGTAAGCAGCCACTCATGCTTCCTCTGGTGCTCTCTCAGCATGGCAGCACATACCAGCTATACCAGCTTTCTGTTTCCTGGATTCTCATCTTGAGCAGCCACTCTGCTTTGCTCCTGCTCCCTCTCCCCTCTTTCCTCTGCCTCTGAAATCCCAGTGACAGCACCCAGATGATGACAGCTGTCACAGGACTGAATGAGGGCAGTGAGTTTCAACACAGCCTAACTGTGGAACCATCTCTCTCCACAGGAGGCAAAAAAAGGCAAAGACAAGAACAAAAAGCCCAAAGCAGAGAAAGAAGGTGAGGCCAGCCAGAAAACCTCCCAAAGGTGACAGAAGCTGGAGCTGGCAGGGCAGAGGGTGGGGTGTGTGAGAGAGCAAACAGGAGCAGGGCCCAGCCACCCTGCCAGCTCCAGGAGCAGGGACTTACTCACATCCTGAGCCGTGAATACAGACATTGACTGCAGGGCTCTCAGGACAGACACAGCCTGGACTCTCTGTGAGCTGGTGTCTGCACAAGCACCGAGGGTGGGCTGTGAGACACACACCTACAGCACCCTGTGCCAGGGGAGAAGGGCAAAGCAGATTTTTGGGTGAGAAAAGTGCTGCCCACTGTGTCGGCCGCCAAATGTGGGCGGTGGCGTGGGCGGGCAGCTGGGCGAGGGCTGCCTGGGATAAATAAATGAGCTCCTCATCCACTGCCAACTCGCATCTCCAAGCGTTTTGCAGAGGGGATTATTGTTCTCTCTGGTTTGGAGATGAGATGCACAGAGAGCCCCAGGTGCCCCAGCCAGCCCATGGCAGGGCTGGGAACAGATCCCAGCCTGCTGTCACCCATGAAGAGACCACCCCGACCCCGCCGGGTGTGTCCCCTGCTTCCCAGAGCGGAGCTCAGGGCTGCTCACTCAGCAGCGTTGCT
The DNA here is from genome assembly GCA_013397375.1 of Toxostoma redivivum. NCBI lineage: Eukaryota > Metazoa > Chordata > Aves > Passeriformes > Mimidae > Toxostoma > Toxostoma redivivum. Next base: position 57,003 of record VXBI01006899.1, read on the forward strand.
TAATCTGCCAGAGGCAAACCTCACGCTGCCTCTTGCAGGTTATTTTTTCCAGCAATCTTGGTTTTGACTGCAAAAAATAGGGGAGGAAGGGGAGGAAGAGATGCAAGAGTGGGAGGAAGTGGGAAGAGGGAAGGGGAGGCCAAGCGATACTGAAAAGCTGCTTGTGGGTCAAGGAGGGCATGGAGAGGACCAGGCCTCCCAGCACTGCTCAGAGCTACCAAAGGAGCTTTGTTTTCCTGCTCTGGCATCGCATTTAAGAGTGCAATTAACCCACAGGCTGCTTTCCTGTGCCCTGGCACCCACAGCAAGGTCCCCATCTTTGGGAAGGCTCTCAGAGCTCTGCAGTCCTGGGCTGTGTCTGCACTCAGGGAAGCCTGTGGCCTCCCCCAGCGATCTGAAAAGAACTCCTCGAATTGCTGTCCCCTACGAGATGAGTATTTGCAATGTACACTCAGCCTGTTGCTGAAGCAGGCAGCTGCTGTGAAACAGCTCAGCTTCAATCAGTGACTGTTTATTTGTTCCTTCCCTCCCTGGTGTGTGGTCAGTGCGTGCAGGAGGTTTCCCTTCAGCTTGAATGAGGGTAGAAGTGCTGTTTTGTGCACAGAGGTGCTGCTGCTGCAGGAAACCCACAGTTATTAGAGATTTCTGCTTAATTTGGTGTCCCTGTGTGCCTGTGCAGGTGGGGGCTCGCTTGGCCGCACTGTGAGGCCACTGAGTGCGTATTTCAAAGTGTCAGTGCAAAATTCACAGTGCCTAAAAATGAGCTGCCCCACAGCTCGCTACACCCACTGTCCCATGGCTGTGACTCACCAGAACACCCCAGTTGTGGCTTTTGGGGGTGCTGCTCGAGCCCTGCTGAGCTCAGTGTCTGCACATGCTGCCTGTCCCATGAGTCACCAGCTGCTCCAAAGGTGTTTGACACTCGCTCATCACCTGGGGACCACACACCTTTGGAGCTGTGACAGTGGCCATGCCCCGGGGGACAGGGGCTGGCTCCCAGCTCTGTGTCCAGTGGGGCTGTGCAGGGACCAGCACTCGCAGCCGGGAGCTGAGGCTGATTTGCATCCCTCAGTCAGCAAATGCACACAAATAATAAGTCTTTTCAGAGGAATTGGGATCACTTCCAGACGGCTCAAAGAGGAAAGGCACTGGGCTTTTGTCACAAGTGAACCATTTGCCCAGACACTGAAGGATGTCTTCAGAAGTAGTCTCACGTAGGTTTCATTTTACCCCACACTTAATTTTCCAGGATCTTTGAAATAATTTATTTCTGCATCTTTATGTTGCCCTAGGGTAGTTTGACAACAAAAAGCAAGGCTGCACCCAGGTCAATTGCCAGCCTAAAGATGCTTTTTGGGCTTATCATACAAAGCCATATTCAAATAGATTTCTCTCGAGGCCCAGTCAGTGCTGACACCCTTGCACACTGCTGCTTTTAAAGATTATTTAGTCCCTCAAGACAGTGATAAATGTACTTCTTACCACAGGAAAAGGAAAAAACAAAGACACTGATGAAGCAGAGGAGGGTCAAGAGCTCCAACCGGTGCCGCTGACGGTTCAATTCCAGATGCAGCTGCTTCGGTGGCCCCTGGCAGCCAGCACCCAGAGCCAGGAGAACGTGGCCATGGCAGTGGGGAACACTCAGTGATGTGTCCATAGCAGAAGCGTGAATGGAAATAAACCACACAGGAACGCTGCGTGGAGCCTGGTTCAGCCGAACAGCCGGAGCTGGGAGATGTCTCGGGGCTCCTGGTGCTCTGTGGCGGGCAGGGGGTGCAGGGTGTAGGGTGGGTGTGCCGTGCCGGGGACGCGCTGCCCCGGTGCCGGTGCCAGCTTCCCGCATCCGTGGGCAGGGCTGCGGGGCGGGGCGGGGGCGGGGGCAGCCGCCGGTGGATNGCTCCAGCCCGGTGTGCGCGCCCCGGCGGGACCGGCGGCTCTGGACCGGCAGCACCGGGTCCTGCTGAGAAGCGGAGGAAAGCACCGAGACACGTCCCAGTCCCAGGTCAGGTGGGACGGAGCGGCTCGTCTTCATCTGCCCGCCCGGGGCTGGTCCTGCGCCGGATGCTGCCATGTATCCCAGGATTAAAAGCCTCGCGCTTTACACCTTCTCCATCACGCTGCTGGCCTGCGTGTTTTACATGAAGAAAGAAGCGAAGTTGGCAGCATCGTCAGCAGAGCAGAAAGTGGATGTGGTGGGTCACAGACTGCAGCCTTCGGTTCTGGAGCACAGCAAGTGTTTGCCGAACTTGACCTTTGCCAATTCTTCTCTCTCCCTCCCCGAGCCTCACCGCGTCTTCTTAACCTACAAGCACTGCAGGAACTTCTCGGTCCTGCTGAGGCCTTCCAGGTGTAGCAAAGAGATGTTCCTCCTGCTGGCCATCAAGTCTTCCCCCATCAATGTGGATCGACGTGTGGCCATCAGGAACACGTGGGGCAAGGAGATTTCCATCGGGGGCAGGCACATCAGGCTGGTGTTCCTCCTAGGGCGCTCCGAGGCCAAAATCCAGCTGCAGCCCCTGCACCAGCTGCTGGCTTATGAGAGCCAGGAGTTTGATGACATCTTGCAGTGGGATTTTGTTGACAACTTCTTCAACCTGACCCTCAAGGAGCTGCATTTCCTGCGCTGGTTCACGGAGGATTGCCTGCACGCCAGGTTCGTGCTGAAGGGCGATGATGATGTGTTTGTCAACACTTACAACATCGTTGAGTTCCTCCGGGAGCTGGACCCTGACCAGCATCTCTTTGTTGGGGACGTGATCGCCAACGCCCGGCCCATCAGGAACACCAAGGTCAAATACTTTATTCCAGAGCCCATGTATGGAGCCACCTTCTATCCTCTCTATGCAGGAGGAGGGGGATATGTGATGTCCAGAGAGACAGTGCGCCGCCTCCAGAGCACCGCAGAGGACATGGAGCTCTTCCCCATAGATGATGTGTTTGTGGGGATGTGCCTGGCAAAGATGTCACTGACCCCAAAGAACCACGCTGGCTTTAAGACTTTTGGGATCCAGAGGCCTTTCAATCCTTTTGATCCGTGCTTGTACAAAGAGCTGATGGTTGTGCACAGACTGAACCCGACGGAGATGTGGATCATGTGGACGCTGGTGAAGGATGACAGCATTAGGTGTGCGGTGTCAGTGACACACAGCTACAGCAGGGGCTGGAAAAGGAGCTACTGATGAGCCCAGTGGGAGTGTGGCTGGTGACAGGGTACTTGAACTAAAAATCAGGTTGTGGTAGAAACGTGTCCATTACTAACAGACTGCACTGGAGCTGTCGTGGTTTGGTTTGCAGTGAGTCTTTTTCTCTCGGGGGTCACTTGAAGCAGTTGAATTGTCACAGGGTGGCTGGTGGCTTGTTGACACACAGTACAGGGGAGTCTGCTCCTTCCAGCCAGACTGTGCCAGGGGAAGGAAGTCACAAATGCCACCTGCACTGGTGTCTGACTGCCAGCCAAAGTCAGTCTCATGTGGGGAAACCAGCAATGACTAACGAGTGACAGAGCATTTGAAATTTACTTGAAGGCACAGAAGAAAGGTCAGTATGTCCTGCTGGGTCTGCTGTCCCAGGGCAGCAACCCCACAGCTCCTACCAGTCAGTAGGAGAAAGGAAGTGGAGAGGGGAAGGAAAAGCTTCAAAAAATAGATGGCTTTAACACAGCAGTGATGATGATCTGAGGGACTGGGCTCTGCCTCTGGCCTGTTGGCTTTTACAGAAACTCACAACAGGTTTACATGCACTGGAAACTTTAGCACAAACACTTTCTGACCTGGTTTGAGAGGAGCCATGTGTCTTGAATAATCACAGTGGTAGGAAGAGTGGCTGTAGCTTCCCATGTTGTGTGGGAGGTGTTTGGCTCATTCTTGTTGTTGTAATCTTGTGTATAAATAAAATAGTTTTGGAAAGTATTTACATGGGAATATTCTTAGGTCTCCTGAAAGCTAAAAGCCCTAAGAGCCTGGGAAGGCTGAGATCTGGTGCTGGGTATTTGCATTAAAGAGGATAATGTTAAGTGGAAATGGATACTTGCCTCTTCCTTTTCTGTGAGCTGTTCTCTGCCCTGTCCAGACAAGATGCATTGGAACAAAAGTGATTATTCTGAATGTGCTGGAGTTGCTAATTTGAGAAAAGATCAAATATAGGACTAAGTTTTGGTGATACTTTTGTGAAGCTTATCAGTGTCTTGCTGCTAGAGCAGGACCTGTGCATGATCAGGAAGCAGCCTGGAAGCCTTAGGGGAAAAAACAAATGAGTAAAAAGGAAGTGTGTGATTTAGAGAAAGATGAGCCCTTAGTGCTGTTGTAATTGCTGTCTAGTGCCAGCTGCCCAGCATCCATCTCCCACCAGATGGGAGCTGGAGCTTTCAGAAGTGCCCAGGAAGTGCTGCCAGGAGGTTCTTGCTTGTCCTATAGACAGGGACACCCTGAGAGCAGAGGTGTGGGAGCTCTCAGAGGAATGTTTAGGGACTGCTGGTAGGATGTACTCCCTTGGCCCTCTGGAGCACCTGGGGTAGCTCTGGCTGAGCCCCAGGGCTGAGCCAGGCTCTTGGGGCAGAAGGTGCCACCTCACAGGAGCTGTTTCTGTGCCAGGTGTGAGTAGGGGTTTGTCTCAAAGGATTTGAGTCCCTCCTCAGGGTGTTCTTGTGCAAATTGTTACTGTGTTTTCTGGCTGCAGCTCCAATAGGGCTTCATTAACTGTAGCTGAAAAAGTGCCTGTGTGTAGTTTGAGGTGTGCTGGCTTTGTAAACAAGGCTGAGTGTCAGCAGTAAGCCCCAGGTTCTGGGCACAATTCTCTGGGCACTGCAGCTGGTCCTGGAGAGGAGAGTGGACAGAGCGGGCACCGTGGTGCCCTGTGAGCTGCTGTGCCAGCACTTCCGTGATCCACTCGATGATTCCCAGTGCAAACTCAGGAGCACAGAGCATGATGTCATGTCTGTTGTGGGCTTAGGTGTGTGGGCTAACCCCCAGCTGGCAGTTGTCCCTTCCTAACAAAGGTGAGGGACTCCCTTCTGCCGTTTTGGGGGTGATGTGGAGCCATTCGGGACTGACTGGTTGGTTCCAGTCACATCAGGCTGATGTGTGTGGGGGCAGCTCTTGCAGGCAGTGCAGGATGTGCTCTGAAACAAAAAGTGGAGTCACAGCAGGGCTGGGAGCAGGCCCTCAAAGGGAAAGAGGGACTTTCCTGGCTTTGCAGGCTCCTGGCAGTGCCATGCAAACATCTGAGTATCCTGAAAGGTACACAACTTGTTTGTGCACTCGGGTCAGAGGCTTGGCAGATGTTCTTCAACTGCAGGAGGTACCAAATGAAAGCAGTTGTGGTTAGATGTTGATCTGAGTGCGCATTTGGCTCCTCAGGGCTTGGCTGTGCCACCACCCAAGTAATCCTCTCATCACAGAGGATTTTTCCCTAATGCTCCAGCCCAGAGCTCTGGCACTGGCAGCTCCCAGACTGTGCCATCCTCCTTGGATACAGCAGCACCCAGTGAGGAGCAAGGAAAGATGGTTTGTTAATTTTCTTTTTACTACTTAATCTATAAATGAACAGTGCTATGCACCTGAAACTGTGTTTATTGCAAAGCAGCCAAAATGAGACACAGTTTGTACTGCAGGTAAGAAAATTCCTGGTCAGGCACAACTCAATTTAGTAACAGTAACCTTGACACAGATGCAGTGCATCAGATGCTAATTGTGGTGAAAAACCTTTGATTAATGTGTGTTTTCTTACACAACCTGGCAGATGGGGATTAACTGCTTCCAATCATCAGTGAGAAAGTTCTAATTGATGCTGTTCTACAAAGCAAATTTCACACCAGCTGTCAAGTTAGGAAATGAACACAATGAAAGACAACTGTGGTTTTGAAACCTGCAGTGAAACATTAAGCTTGCAAAAGAAATAATCATGATTATTTCCTGAAACTTGCACTGGGAAGCATTCAAATATGTAAAACTCTCTTTTGCTCAGTGCTTTGTAGAACAGTACACAACAGCTGCCAAAATTATTTCGTTTACAGTATCTTGAAAATCAAACCTACTCTTTGCTTCCTGGGGAACCTCCCCCAGAGATGACTCTGGCTGAAATAAGTTGCTGTGCTGAACAAAACTGCACCAAGAGCCTGGGTGACTCCATGGGAAGTTCTCAGCTCCAGAGCAAATATTTCCCCTGACTGCAGCTCAGTGTAATTTGGTGCAGCTGCCAATTCAGAGGTTAAAAACTTTTAAATTCAAGTAGAAAGCAGGGCCTCATCTTTTCCCCAAATGGACACACCCACAACAAGCTGCTTTTGCACAGTTTAATAAAAGCATCTCCTCACAGATATCATTTACCTCACAGGTTAAAAACAAGGATTTTTAAATAGACTTCTCTGGCTGATCCCTAATGAGCTCCCACAAACACACCAAGGGAGCAGCAGGACCCTCCAAGCACAGACACAATTACCACCAGGCCATCCCTGATAACAGTCTTCACATTTGCATAGATAAACATTTAAATAAATGAATCCAAAAGTATTACAAAGTAAGTTACAAACAAAATCGAGGCCTTCCAAATACTTGATTTGTAAAGCAATCCTTTTGGGGAAAAAAAAATGGAATCACAGGCTTATTTCAGCAGATTTACACTATCCCACACTTAAGAGCTTGGGACTGTTCAATTTGTGATTGAGCCTGAGAGTTCAGTTCTGTTCAGTCCTCCCGAAGGTAAGGGTCATCATCTGCATTTCCTAAAACACCCTGTGGCATTGAGGAGTCCTCTCCTTGGGCTTTTATGAGCTCCTCTGTCTGAGCTTCAGCTAATTTGGTCTCTGCTTTCTGGGACAGCAGCCGCACCTCCTGCACCTGGGACTTCATCACCTGGATGTGGCTGCGGGCTGTCACCGAGGCCTGGTCTGCACCTGGAGGGAAGGATTGACACACTGGGTTAGAGGAGCACTGGGCAAACCTTCAGCTAAGGAAATGGAGGGGATTATCATCTGCTTTGCAGTGTTCTGATGGCTCTTGGGCTGTATTATTGCTCAGTGCATTTACTGTTCATTTACCTCAAACCTTTTGTCACTGCTGGATGTCACTGCTCCCTTGAATTCTCCCATCCCAGTGGGACACAGCTGGAGTTGGATGGGAGTGATCACCTTGTGCCAGGGTTTGAGAGCTAAGCCCAGCCCAGTCCTTGTGTGTCAGAATCTTTCAGTCCCTGTCCCACCCTGGCACCTACAGCAGGGGGATACCTGTGGCACTGCTGAATTCCCACCTCTCCTCTCATGCTCCCACAGATTTTGGGGTCTTTTCCAGGCACTTGCAGAATTAGGGTGTCTCTGTATGTTCACTGCTTTCTCTCCCTTCTCCACTCCAGCAACTTTGCCCATTTACCACAAACTCAAGTCTCAGAGCTCTCAAATCTCTCCAGGGAGAAAAAAATCAAAATTAGAATGTTTTCCTCTTTTAACATAACTAAATCTAGCTGGGAAGCTCTACTAGACTCACAGGCAGCCTTGGTTCTGTGATTCCCAGGACTGTGTTTTGAGCCTCGCATTTAAAAATAACTGAATTCTTTACTCAAATATTTTTGGCCGTGGTTGGTCTTGACCTAAACCAAGCTTCTAGGCTAGTTCTCAGAACCCACCTACAAACTTGCAGCCAAAACCAGAATGTATGTGCTCAGCACCTCCAAAAAGCAGGTACCAGCTGTCAATTGTGGTGTTAACTGAATGTACATTGTGTGTCTGAAGTGTGCTGAGAGAGGGAGAAGGGGCAGAGGCTCAGTGCTGCTGCTGTGCTCACCTGACTGATAGGCAGCCTCTGCCGCCATTTCCGACAGCCGCAGCGCCGTCATCCAGCTGGATTCCAGCCTGAGGTACTCCTGCTGCTTGGTGCTCACCTAGGAGCAGAGAAAATCAACAAGGGTGCAACAGAGCCGAGAGCTCTCCTGAGCTGTGGAGAGCAGGGTTGGAGAGGCAGATGGTGAGGGAGGTTTGTTTGCTTACATCCACTCTGGCTCCTATGACCACCTGCCAGACTGCATCCACCTCTTCCGAGTTCATTTTCCCAAGGAGATTTGAGTATTGCTTGTAGAGAGACACCAGGGTATAAACGGCCTGTGAATGAATCATTTTGCAGTTACCTGCATATCTCTGGTGTTGTCTGTGTTACCTGGTGTTAATTAGCAAAATTACTCTTCACACACTTGATGTACTGACAAGGATGTAAATTTGAATGCAAATACTTCACTCAAATTGGCACTTTATTTGCAAAGTCTTGTTGTTTCAGACTTAGGTATGGCTCATGCCATTCTTCTGATGGAACTCAGTTCATGGCCTTAGGAAAGCTGAGAAGGGCAATAAAATGCCCAAGAACAGAGAACTTAGTACACAGATAATATAAATAATTGTTAGGAGTTTCTTCAGCCCCAGTTCTGAGTTCCAAAGTAATTCTGCCTCTTCTTACAAGAGCATGGAATGACAGGACAAGGGGAATGGATTCATGCTGACAGAGGGCAGGGTTGGATGGGATGTGAGGGAAAAATTCTTGGCTGTGAGGGTGGTGAGGCCCTGGCACAGGGTACTCAGAGAAGCTGTGGTTGTCCCATCCCTGGAAATGTCCAAGACCAGGCTGGATGGGGCTTGGAGCAACTTGGGATAGTGAAAGGCGTCCCTGCTCATAGGACTGGCTGAGCTTTAAGGTCCTTCCAACCCAAACCATTCTGGAATTGTCTAACTTGTCTAATTTTAACCCAAAAGCAACGGTTTAACAAAGCTAAAAGTAACTTCCAGTTTGGTGTAGAACAGTGACCCCATGGCTCCCGAGGGACCTGACATCTTCAACACCCCTCAAATTAATTTTGCAAAAGCCCACTCTGAGTGTGGTTTAAGAGGTGTAGTTAGTGCCAGAGCAGCTGGCAGTGCCAGCAGTGGCTCGTGCCAGGTGTGAGACCCCTGAGCTCACCTTGGTGTACTCGGTGAGCGCCTCGATGAGCGCGTAGGTGGTCTGGGAGAGCAGCGTGGCCGTGCTGTCTGTCACCAGGGACACGGCTCTTCTGATCAGGGCATCATTGCTGAGGGACCCTGAGCTCTGCTGCTGCAACACAAGACACTGGTGTGACCTCCCCACCGCCCTCCCTGCAGACACCACTCCAACACACAGGTGAGGAAAAGCCGTGCTGAGAGGTTCTCCCTGAGGATGCAATCCCAGGGGGAGAACCAGGACAGACAGACAGACAGCTTTGGGTGTTAAACTGGTGTAAGAAGGGGGTGCTGGGGATACCTCCACGACAGGGACAGCACACAGGGCCACCCCCAGCCCCACAGCCTGGTGCCACTGCCTGCTCCTGCCCACGAGGCCTCGCTGCTGGACGCTGGCCAGGACCGGGAAACTGCGTCTGGAAAAGCAAGAGGGAAAGCTTAGCAGCAGAAACATCCCTGTGTGCAGTGGGAAACAGGGATCAAAGAGGAGAACACCACCCAGGAGCTGTTCCAGAACTTGTCTATGCCAGGCTTCTAGGATGCACCTGTGTGACAGTAGGTAAGTCTGTTTCAAATTTCGTATTATTGTTTAATCATAAGTGCAAGAAAAGACAAGCACAATAACTAGTGATTAATACCTCCAGAGAGAAAATGTATGTTAGCTGGTACCAGCACACTGCTGATAGTCAGTAATACTGGGAAATAGGTTAAAAAACATGCTTAAAAGTGGCGTGCAGGTGAGAAATGTGACAGGTTTGTTACAATCCAGCGACACTTGAGCCTCTGTGGCCAGTTTTATTTACAACCCAAGCTGTGCAAATGCCCTGGGGTCAGGGTCTATCACAGAAATACTCGAATGGAAAAACAGAAACACAGAACAGTGAGAATTTTTTGTTGCTGTTGTTATCCTACAGCAATTTAATGCGAACAACCGATCGGTTTTCTTTCTTTTATGCCATATTCTCTTTAACCTAAAGCCCGCGGGTGGGGAGGGGCGGTGTGGGCAGCGCGTCTCCCCCTCAGCCTCTCCCCCCGGCCCGCCGCGGTACCTGAGCACGGAGCAGCAGCTCCGCAGCCACCGCGCGCCCGCCGCCATTTTGGCCCGCCCGGCGCGCGGAAGTGACGTCACCGCGCACACCTGCGTGGGCGGGGCCGAGCGCGGCGCGTGCGCAGAACGCGGGCGCGTGCAGGGGCGCGCGGGGCCATGAGGGCAGAGGCGGGAACCTGAGGCGGGAGGGACCGAGAGGTGTCCCCAGGGGTGTCCCGGGATGTCCCCAGGGGTGTCCCGGGATGTCCCCTCCGCCGTCACGGTCCTGTGGTGCTGGGAGACACCTCCTCTGTGTTTCGCCGCGATGCCCAACATCTCAAGGGTCAGAAACAGGCAACAATTTGCCCGTTTGCTGGGAATGAGAAGGAAATTATGAAACAGGGTCTTGCCTAATTGTTAGAAAATGTGGACTGTGTAAAAATTCTCTTTAAGAAAGGGCTGTTCTTTATTGTTTGATTTTGTAGCTCTCAAGCCTGATGAACGAGAATATTTAATCTGTGAAACAGAGCAGCCAACAAGCTTTGAGTGGTGTCCAGGTGTTAGAAAACCAAATTAATTGGTGGTGGAATTGCCTTGATAAGGTTTAGGGCTTGATGTGTTTCAGTGACATTAGATCCGGGAAAGGTGAACAAAGCTTGGGAAGAATTTGGACAAAAGGAATGCAGAACTTACGGGCTATGGGGACATTGGGCAGAATCCCCAAGATAAGGAAGAAACTAAAAAAGCCCAACTTAGCATCTCTGTTGAAATCAACTTCATTGGGTAAAAGGGCATTCTAGCAGAGACAAATCATGGCACCAACTCAGAGACACCAGAGCTCCTCATGGCTCTGGTTTAATTAATCTTTATTGTTCCAAAGTACATTTATTGTTCTAAAGTACATGATGCTGCTTTGATTTTGGGTAGTTCCATTCTAGTGATAATCTCCACCTTCTCCAGGTGCAATTCCACATAAAATGGCCTTGATCAATTAAATCTATCCTTTTTAATTATAGCAGGAATTCCTATTCTCTCTCCTGTTTTCAGAGACTCAGTGAAGGTTACTTTACTGAAGCAGTGCTGTCTCACACACTCTTCATCTAACTCCATGCTTTAAATATTTGTTCAAAAGCCTGGCACACCTGAGAGCACCAGGTAACAACCCTGTACCTCGTAAAACTGGGGAGAGGGGAACCTTGTGCTGATTTGAAGTGTCTTTCCCCAGGATTTCTAAAGCAAATTACGAGTAATTTCTGTGTGTCTGCCTTCACACCCTTAATGAGGCAGAGTAGGACAAGGCAGGACTTGTTTGTTGAGATGTTGGAGTGGTGTTGCATCCCTGCCATCCCCTGTGCTGTGCTCAGCAGGGTGGGAATCTCAGGAGAAAACTGCTGGGAGGCTTTTAAATAGTTCAGAGAACAGAAACAAACGTCCAGGAGACACAAAGAATCTGCGAGAGCCACAAGGATCTGTAAAGTGCATGCTCAGGGATAACTTTTCTTTTACCCTTTATTGTTTTTACACAGGAAAACAAGTGAGGGCACAGAACTCTTGCAGGTTTGGCGCAGGGGGAAGGGGCCCCCATCCCGTGTGTGGAGCTGTGCCGTGGAGCCGGGTGCCTCTGGAAAGCCCGTGGGAGCAGGAGCAGGGGCAGAGCCCTCATTTCAGCACCATGAAGTAGGTGGTCCAGCCAGCCAGCAGCAGCGCCCCGAGCAGCACCGTGTAGCTGAACAGCACAAAGGCCAGCAGCTCCCGCAGCACCTTGAGGAAGTGGATGGCAAAGGAATCCGGCATGGCTCTCCCGGCTCCCTGGGGCTGGCTGCTCGCTGCCCCTCCTGGAAGCAGAGGAACAAGGTGAGTCTCCACAGCAGGGACACCACCCTGCCATGGGGTAGAAATCCTGTGGTCAGGAGGGTTGATGGCCACCTGGGAGGTTGTTAGTGACTGGTGTGGGCCTGTTCAGAGTCCTGCCGAGATGTTGAAAGAGAGTTTGGGATCTGAGCAAAATCTCCAGATCAGGACTGGTGAGGAAGCAGATGGAAACACGGACACAGGCAGTGGGCACGGCCGTGGGGGTGAGGCTGGGGGTGTTAGAGAGTCCAGCTGGCTCCTGGAACCTCTCCCCTGGGGCTGTGGCTCGTGGCTCTGTGTCCAGGAAGCGTCAGGATCAGAGCGGCCGCTGATGGTGCATTACCAACAGCGTGTTCTGATCAAAGTGGTCAGTTCCTCCAAGGAAGCCACCATTAATATTTAATTCTATAATTGCATCTAATGGAGGTACTGGCACAAACTGAGCCTTTTGTTTAAGAATGACGAAAACTGAGGCTTAAATACAAGTTTGCACAGGCAAATATTTATATCTCACATTAAAAATAACTGTTAAATGGGAGACATGGGACAAGACGCCTTAGAATTCATCTTCTAGCAGTATTGTATAGTCATATATACACATTGCCTTGGAAGTGATTTCTCATTTGTTAGTTTAAATTAAATCAAATTGGAACTTTTCCCCTAAAGTCGCTGGTTTCTTAGATTTGAAGCTGTGAAAAGCCACCTAAAAGATTCTATTATCTCTTCAATCTATATTATTTCAAATTAATTCTTTTAAATTTTGATCGTAACTGTGCCTGATCAACAATAGCGACACTTGGTCAAGCACAAAAGGGGAGTTTAAAATCAGACTTTGGATAAAAACTAACTCAAAAGGATAAAAACTAACCCAGAAGGATTATTTCTCTTCTGAACAGCCTAAAGCCAGCTAAACTAAACTGAATTCCTGTCTTGCTGCTTAGAATGTTTTTTAAAGAGCTCTTGTGATAAGGAATTCACTTTTTGGTGTTAACGAGTTCAGCCATTCCATTCCAAGCTCAGGCACATGTACACAGTACAGGAGTTACAGCATTTTTAAACCAGCTGTGGTTTCTCTGTTGTTCAGAGCGTTTCAGTTTTCTCTCCGTAGGCTGTGCGAGATTTCTGGTTATCTAGAAAGAAGCTGATAAAGAAATAAACTGCTTACCCAGGTCGGTGACGGGTTCTACTTCAGCAAGTTGGTGTTCCTCCCTAGTTTTGTTCTGCAGCTGTCCCTTTTCCAGGGGTTTGTGCTGTAGGCTGATCCCTGGAGCAGAGTGAGTGTGTGCAGCCCACACCAGGACTGAGCTCTAGGTGTGGTCAGCACCCGTTATGATCCGACAGCGCCGTGGTGCTCGGAGCAGCTAAACACTCCCCTTCCCCTGGGGGCTTCTGGCAACAGCATTTCCAGAGTTCAAGTGCCAGGGCTTGGTTGGAGTCACCAGATCAAAACCTACATTTGTTGAGATGTGGGGGCTTGCCTCTGACAAAACGTCGTGTCATCTTACACGGTTTATTCTGTTATCTTGAAGGCAGAGCGCCCTGTGAGCCGCTCGGGGAGGAGGATGCTCACACACAGCTGGGGCTCATCCCCTGGGTGGGACTGTGCAGGCTGAGCCAGGATCTTTTACCAAAAGTCAATGAGGGCTGAAGGCAGCCCTGTCCTGTCCCCAGGTCACTGCTGTAGTGTCATCCTTACCCTCCCTCCCAAGGACTCATCCCGACCTTTTAGAGCTGCAGCTCCTTTGCAGTGAGGGGAGGAGGGAGCCAGGCTCTGTTTATTCTTAGCAAAACTGCTTCTGATAATGTTGTATGAAAAGTGAAAGTCTTTTGGGGTAGAGGTTGGGTAATATTTTCTTTTTTTTTTTAGTAATGCAGACAGCAGAGAGAAGGAAGATTATGTACTGCAAATCAAATCTCTTACCTACAAAGATATTATGATGTAGAAAATGGTCCCTTAATTTAATTAGGTTCTCGTTATCAAATTATTACCCGCATGGTCAGCAGGGCCTTGGACAGACACAGAACATCATCAGCTGCCCAGGAAGCGTGTTAGATAGTAATTGCTCCTCCAGGGAATTGATCAGCGTCAGGATGACTTTTATTTTGTTGCTGAGTAGTTCCAGGAAGAGGCTTTGTCTAGGTGGGGTGGCTACATGGTTCTAGCTCAGTGCTGGTGCAGGCTGCAGAAAAATAGGCAAAGTAGCAATGTTGGTGATGAATTCAGAGTTCACCAAGTGTCTGGTGTAAACTCTGACCAAAGAAAGTTTTGCCTGTATTGTTACTGATTGCTGGCTGGGGGAAAGGTGAGCCAGATTTTGTGTGTTTTCCTTTATTCACCTGAGGTACAGCTTTTACACAGCAGGGCCTTAGCTCAGAAACCAGCCTGGCCAGTATTTCCTTTTAAATCTAGTTAGGTTTAAAACAAAACAAAACAAAACAAAAAAAAAAACCCAAACAAACAACCAAAAAGCAAACAAACAAAAAACCCAAACACAACCAAAAAAACAAAACAAAAAACAAACACAAACAAACTCCAAAACAAAACCAAAAAAAAGAGAAAAAAAAGTCTGGATATTGTGACACTGCAAAGACCCTCAAGGCCAACTCAAGGACACTCTGTTGCTCTGAGTCAATTTCTTGTTTTTCTCACCACAGTAACATCTAATTTTTGATCCAAACCTAATTCGGTTTTCCTTTTAAATACTCTGAAATTAGCTACTTTAAATGGAACTTGCAGAGCAAACAATCCATGTTTGCTCTTCTTGCATCACTGAAGTTGCAGCATGGTTTTTGTTAAGTCTGTCTGCAAGTTGCCTCCCCACCTGAAATACAAAGTCTGCAGTGACTGAAATTGTATTTTCCTTCAAAAGCTCAGGAATTCCACTTCTTATGGAGTATGTTAGGTGGCAGAACAGAATGAAATTTTGCATGAGCCTTAATTATAAAATACCTGGAAAATAGTGAAAAAGAAAAATAGTTTCAACTTAAGTAAATCAGTTATTCTGGAACAGGGAGACAAGGATACAGCTACCACAGTGCAGGGTTTTATTTTATTTTTGTATTCTGGAGAGAGAGCGAGTGCAAACACTTAAAAAAAAAAGATTAAATACATCTTTATTTTATTCTAATAAACAGATAGAGGAGCTCCATGGAGGGTCTGACTTGGCAGAACTCAGTGTTAGAAAATAAACCAGACCAAAACCCACAGTCACAACTGTGACAACTTGGAAAAATGAAGGGATTTATTGGGACACATGATAACTAAGGCAGAAATGTTTGCTAAGAGAATGATTTAAGGTGAGGAGTGGGCTTTTTTTTTTTAGCTGTATTTAAGAGTGAACTGCAGTGTGGAAGGGTCTCAGTGGGTGTGAGGACACTGACAGTGCCCAGCAGCAGCACAGGCACCACCAAGGACCCTGCTCTGCCTGCCCAGCCTCTGGAGCCAGGAGCTGCCTCCTGCACACCAAGGGCCCAGCCACCAAGCCCATGGAAAATTCCATTTTATAAGTTTGAGCCCTTCAACAGCTTGTGACACCAAATACCACAGTTTATAACCTGACCAGGGGGTGAAAAAGGTGTCTGTTTTAAACCCACTGTTTACTGGGTCCCTGCTCTTGCTATTTTTGGCCCCCACACAGGGAGTGTTTGTGTGTCTTCAGCCATTAACTCGGGACACACTGATGTCATTCATTCTCTGGAGGAGTTTTCCAGAGTCAGGTGGGTGTACCTGGGACAAATAAGTCACCTCACAGCGATCCCTTCAGGGGACAAGTGAAATAAAAGGCTCAAGGATCACAGGTACAGCTGTGTACAGATCTCTGACTGACACATCCAATGCATCCATGGAATGTATCAGGCACCAGAGAAAGACAAACAGTCTGGGAATACTGGAATGAAGTCAGGAATAGAGAACATCCTGCCTCCTCAGCACCTCAGGAGGGTAGAAATCAGAAATCACATCTCCCACCAAAGCTAAACTGAAAGAAAAAAAGCAGCAGTTTGCCAAAGAGAAGGACCAGGGCCCATTCCTGCTGCCAGGTCAGACCATGAGCAGCAATCTCTCTCTCTTTCCCACTGTTTATCATTAGTGCCTTCCAACTCTGCTTGTCAGCTTGGGAGTTGCACAGAAGCTGGAACACAAGTGCAGAAGGGATGACGAGCTGGTCCCAGGAGCACTTCCTTCACTGCCACGAGCAGCCGTGCCAGGACCAGCAGCAGACATGCCTGTGTGGCACAGGGCCTCTCACATTTACTGTCTTCACCACACACCCTAGAAGGGGGCAGGCTCCAGTTTTTCCATCAAGGATTTGATCCAGGTTGTGCCATTGATGAGTTTTGTAGTGGCAATGATGTACTCTGTGCCTCCATCCTCCATCTGGGACAGGAATCTCAGTGCGGCGATTTCTGCGTACGTGACCCCCCCCAGGAAAAACACCAGGGTCACTCTGTTCTCACCCTGCTGACCTGTGGGTTCACAAAGAAGGTCCAGGTTGGCTTGGTTGGATTTTTACAGCTCCCCTGTATCAACTGTCAAACTCAAATGATCTGAATTAGAGGCCTGGACAAAGAAATCCAGAGTCTGCTCCCAGCTCTGGAGTTGCTACAGGATGTGCTTCTATTTGACCCTCTTTCACATAACATTACTTACTAAAATCATAGTGTAGGTTTAGGGTTTATTTTAGCACTCTGATGAGAAGTTAAACAATTTGTCAGAGGAGGGTTAGGTCAATCTAACACTGCTGTGGGACAGGGGGATGAGACAGAGACCTGGACTGCCTGCTCTGATTCCAGTTTGCCTCAGTCCCTGCTCAGAGAGACAAAATTCCCTGTAAACCACGGGAAAACAAAGCCAGACTTACGCTTTTTCTGCAGGCCAGTAGGGAGCTGCTGCCTCTCCTCGAAATGGGGCCCTGGCAGCATCTTCAAAACCTCCTCGATGCTGCGCCAGCCCGGCCGGGCCAGCAGCTGGGCCAGGCGCACGCTCAGCGGGGCGTAGCCGCTGTACACGTACGAGATGTCATTGGGGTTCTGGGGGACACAGAGGGAAGGAGCAGCAGGTCAGTGCTGCAAAACAGCCTCAGAGAAATCAATAACATTAAATAAAAAAAAGAGCTTTTCCTGCTGCACATAATTCTGGAGTTAGAGGTAATGTTTACCTGCTCATTAACATCATCCATCCACAGGCGCAGCGTTTTCCTGATCGTTGGGTAGTTATTCCTGCCACCTGTCTGGGGTTTCAGGAGTCCAGCCTTTTCCAAGTTGTTTAAGGTCAATATATGTTCATAGCCATAAGTCTGTAATATTAAGAAATGACCTTTAATGTCATGGCAATAACCATGACCAGTGTTTAAAACAGGAAAAAAAGAAAAAAAAGCAGAGATGTTTATTTAAAAAAGAGGTTTGTTTAAAAGATGTTTGTTTAAAAAAAACTTTTCGGTTAAGATCTCTGTAGAGAATATCCAATTTAGAGTGTTTAAATAATATTAGTAAAAAGTGATATAAACCTCTGTATCTACATGTTGTAACACACAAAAGCACCTCCCAAGTGTCAGCCCAGACAGAAACCCAGTGCTCTCTCTGTGCACATTATTCAGGTGTAAGATGGGTCTGTCTAGAATTGTAGAGCTGAAGATTTGAGGTGGATTTTCTCAGGAATTTATTCCTCCAAATGTTAGAGCCTAACCTGGAGAATCTCTCTTTTGTAATGGTCCAGAACCTTCTGCTTCAGCCCACTGTTGCACACGGATTGCAAGCAAACGAGACGCAAGATCTTGATTAATGGATGTTTCTGAGCTATGCAGTCTTCAATATAATTGTTAACCTATTAAATAAAATACGTAAGTGGTTATTTAAAGAATTGCTAAAGTGCCCATCAGACTTGGAAAGAAAGATCTGATTTGCCTGGATGTCCAAAACAGCAAGAAAGAGGAGCAGCTGCTCTCCAGGACCATCTGTAAAACAGTGACCCAGCACTGGTTCCACCCGGGCTCTCCCAGAGCAAGTCAGCTCTTCACTCAGTAGCCAGACTTTGCCTGATGCACTGAAAAATTCTTATTAACCATCTTCTATGTTCTACTGGTCCCTCAGAGCATGGGGTGCCTCAGGATAGGTCAACTGTGCACAGGTAACTCAGAGATCCATTTCACTGGACATCATCTAGATCAGATCTTTCCTCTCTCAAAAAAAAAAGAAAAAAAGGAAAAAAAAAAAAAGAAAAGTCTTTTGAAGATGTAAGAGTTAGCTAATTGCCATTATCTGCTTACCTTGTCTGTGTCTATTCCAGACATGAACTCTTGTTCCACTGTTAAATTATCAAAGAAATCTTCAGATGCTTTGGGAGAAGAATGAAAATCAATACAACAGCAACTGACAGCTTATGTTTTACATTTAACATTTCAGCAGAGATGCACTGGATGGAACAAAGCCAGTTTTTGCCAGGCTGGATGATTTCCATCAAGTTCTCTGGCATCCTGCTGGATTTAAATTGTTCCTACTCACTGGTGATGTCCTTGATGAGCTCTGCGATGGAGGTGTGGTTCGCCAGCGAGCTCCTCGCCGCCTGCATGTGAGGCAGCTGCGACACAAACTGCTTAATCTCTCCAACAGTCTTGGCATGGTGCCTTTCCTGGAGAAATCCATCACTTGGGTTAGGCTTGTTCATGTTACTAACACCAACCAGATCATTTTATCATGAATTGTTACTGCACTCCCTGTAGGGAGTTAGAGATACGCAGCCTTTTAGACAAAGGGCTTTAGATGCTTAAACTGAAGTCACAGCATTACTTGAAACAGAACTTGGATCATGGGGAGAGGCAGCATGTAATACAGCAGGATCATTGACTGTTATTTTCCATTATCCCAGTGTTGTAAATTATTTTATCCACATTTTTCTGACTCCAGCCATCACTAGCTGCTCCTCAATTTCCCTACCAGGGAAAACTCCCTTTTTCACACAAAGAGGAATTACTTTGCTGGCTGACAAGAGAGCTCTAGGCCACAGCTGTCAGAGCTGGGGAATGTCTCCCCTTGGAGCAGGAGTGAAAGGTGCTGAGGAATTGGGCTGGCAAGGTCTGCCATTCGCTCTGCTTGGTGGCAACATCGTGCCAGGTTTTGAGGCAGGATGTGCTGAAGCACCATGCAGAGTTCACTCCAGAGGTCGGCACTACATTTGGGCTACTTGCCTCTTGCTGCAACTTGGAATAAAAATAGTAATAATTTGACTCGTACATGAAGGATTTAAATGGGCAAGTGCAGGCAGGAGAGTCATGATGCAGCCTGTGATTGAAGAAGTCCTCTGCTGCCAATACACTGCTGTTTCATTATCACCTATTACTGCTGACAATTTCTTAGAATTCTCTTTTTTTAACAAGCAGTATGAACAATCCATCTTTAGCACCTCCAGCACTAATAGTGCAGAAGCAGAGCTGCACTGGGGATGAGGCTGAGCACTCAGTATTTCAGTTAAGGTACCACTACCTCATCTTAGATGTGGCAGAGGTAAAGAGGCTAAAAAAGCCCCTACAAGGAAATACAATCAAAGAGTGAAGTTCTCTTGAGAGTCCCCATGAGGTTAGAAAAATGAGATATGGGATCTCAGTTTATGAATCATCAACAGGATGTTTTCAACAAAACCACAAACGTGCAAGGTCTTTTGCACATTTCTGTTGTTTTTGATGCCAGCCACAATACTCTGTGAAAGTACATTCTGGTGTTTTATTGCTTAAAGCTTTTTCTCTGCATCCTGAAGGGAAAAGGACCTTTCAGTGAACAGGTAACAAAAGCAGCCAAGTGGAATTGATCAGCACACTAAAAATCACCTTTGGCTTCTTGCAGAGGGAAGCAGCACCTGAATCCTGCAGACTGAAGAGAGCAATTCCTGTTATGGGATCTCTGGGCTCACACAGCACAAGGGTGTGTTAGGCAAGCTCTGAGCAGAGGGAAAACCCAGAACAGAGGTGTGGGGAGAAATGAGGCACCACATTACTACAGGCTTCTTAAATGGAGATTTGACCAACACCTACTCAGAACAATCCAAGTGGAGCTGACCTCATCCCAGGGCAGGGGAATAGCCTGGAACAGCATCCTTGTTTTTGTCTGGATGGGGGATTACTGTGTGGGAGCAGCCTGAGCTGCCAGTCCCAGCCCTGCTGAACACAGACTATGAATTATCTGATGCACTGTTGGACACAGGCCTCACCTCAAAGGCTGCTGAGATGATCTTGGCTTTCTTGCTCAGCACTGACCCCACAGCATTGAAGTTCTTGTCTCGGATTTCAGCATAAAGCTCTTCTGCAGAGTTCAGCTGGAGCTTCTTGGGCTCCGTGGGGAGATCTTTCCCACCCTCACCCTGCTTCTTCGGGGCAAACTTCTCAGGAGGGAGTTTCACATAAGCTGCCAAATGCAGAGAAAAAACCCTTACAAGGACTGGAACTTCATCGGCAGAAGTTAAGACCAGCAGGCTGTGACAATGTGTCCCCTGAGCTGGAGACAGCTCTGAGCAGCAAAGCAATATTAACACTCAAACCACTCAGTGCCTGTGTGTTAATTAAGGAGAGTCTCCCTGCACTCAGCCAGGGACCTACACTAACATCAGAATCCAAGTGCCAGCTGCCCTGCTTTCAGAGGCTTGGAGGCAGCCCAGCAGCCAGTCCAGTCCAGCAGGAGGGATTACAGCCCATAGATGCCTCTCTGGAGTCTTCTTACCCCCTGAAGAGCAGGACAGCGTTCTGAAAATGGCCTTTCACAAACTGTCCCTGTCCCCTCAGTGCGGCACATGATCCAGCAGGATGGATGCTGAAGGCACACACTGCCATTCCCACTCACTCCCTGTTGTCACTGTGCCTGCACCAACAGCCAAAAGATGCCATTTCAGTAACCACAGACTGTACCAGGCTCCCCTTCCCAAGCAAAAAGAGCCAGAGTGGATCTTGATGGGCTCCAGCTTGGGACTGAACAAGCCCCACATTGATTTCAGCTGAACTGCTCCCACATCACATTTAGTGAAGCACAAACCCACCCAACACACTGCAGCCTGCCCCAGGACACAGACACCTGCCCCTTCCCTGCAGGACTCACTGTTCTGAATGCCATAGATCTCATCTATGAGCCCCTCATACGTCAGCTGCGTGGCCAGCGGGGTCAGCAGGTCCACGTTGCGGTCCAGCAGCAGGAGGGTATCAAAGACAGGAAATATGGAATTCTGGCTGCCAGGGAACTCCCGCTTCATCCTGATCATCATGTTGGCCACGTGCTGCAAGGAAATTGCGTCGCTCTGCTTATGGTGCAGGCCACAGCAGATGGATGTGACCTCTGGGCCCTGCAGGCACATGCTGGTAAAGGAAGGGGATGGCAAGAGGTACAGACTGGCTGATGGATTGGGCAGGATGAGACTGAGAAAACAAAAGTCGTTCTCTGCTGCTCTCTGCACCTCAGCAATACAGCAATGGCCAAAGCACTTCTTTCTCAAGCTGCTCCCTCACCACAAAAAATACCAATTAAATCACAGGTTGGTCAGAGAGAAGCAAAAATGATGTGGGTGTGTCGTGGCTGGATTAAAAAAACCCAGAGGTGCATTTAACCAAAGGACAAGATGCATTTGTTCAGCCTCACCCGAGCACAGTCGCCCTTCCCAAAAATCTGCGGGATGGTTCCATAGAGCGCCTGCAGTGTCATCAGTCCCTTTGCTGCATGGTACAGACTGGTCTGGTCACTCTCCAGGTAACATTCCTAAAGAACAAGAGGGATTCTGATGGAAGGTGTCAATCCAATACAGCTGCCTCCACAGCAGAGCAGGGTCTATGTGAACAGTTCAGAGGAGACACAGGCTGGGGACAAACTATGGCTGTTGGCATATATGGACCTTATTATCTGTGCTGTCACTACTTAAAATAATATTTTTGATGACCAGACACTGGTATTTTTGAACTCCAGACACAAATCCAGTTTGATGGAGTAAAAGAAAGTGACTGGAAGGACTCTCTCCTGCTAATTAGGCCAATCTGAGCACCCAACACCTCATTATAGCAGCAAGCCCTGACACGTCCTCTAGGCTACACATAGGACAGAGAGGGCCAAGAAATTCCCAAACGGTCCTTGGATGCAGCAGTCTGGGAATGCAGGACATGCAGCTGGGATGTGACAGCTGTTAATGCTCAGTGCAGTGAGAACCATCACACATGGCTCCCTGGCTGTGCAGGAACACAAACCGTGCTGGCTCCTTGTGACAACTGAGCCCTTTAAGCCTCAGCAATGCTCCACTTGTGACAATAACACCAGCAGCTGAAGCTGGAGGAACTGGGGTGCAGCTCGGTGTAGTGACTGTTCCTTCAGCATTTTGTGTGAAAACACACAGGGAAGTTCAGGCTTCAGGATCGAGCCAGGTTTACTCTGCAAGGCCTTTCCTTGCTGTGCAGGTCACTCACAAACCCTGTGAGAGCTGCTGCACCAGCACCAACATCCAGCACAAAACCACATCGTGTTTTCCCTCGAGGACGAGTGCGCACCTTGAAGGCGCTCTCGGACTCCATGGAGAGCAGGTCTCCATCGAAGGGGATCAGGTCCAGGCTGTACTGCTCACGGTGGATGAAGGAGCCCAGCACACCCTGCTCCTTCAGCCACTGCTCGCACAGGAGGCTGCGGCGCGGCACAAACAGGATGTGGAAATCCCTCTGCGGAGAGCGGCCTCTGTCTTCCCTGGGAAAGTCACAGCAGGAGCACAGCACACAGTCACTGCACTGGGAGCAGCACAGACCACGGGCAGGAGGCACTGGATTCACACAAAACAGGAATGCTGCACGGGGTTATTGACCCTGGATTTTGAGTGTCAGTGTCCAGCCTTGTGCAGCCACAGCTCTGACACACTCTGACACCTGCAGTTCCCAAAAGGCACAGCAATCCAAGCATGACTCATTCCAGCTAATTAAAGGAGTGTACATGCTGCAGGGAGGAACGCACTCTCTGTATCGCAGCCAAGGTGCAGCCCCCCTGCCCAGGGTGTCTCGTACCCCCACTTAAACTGCACAGTGCTGTGCTGGAGGCTGGTGTCTGCACATCGCTTCTCGTTCCTGCACAGGTGTAACAAACCCCACGGGATTCAGGCCACACCTGTCCCCTCCTCACCGCCCTGCCCGCGGTACCTGAGCACGTTGTCGGTGATGATGTCCATCAGCTCCAGCTTGGGCCTGACGAAGAAGATGATGTTCTTGACATCGGCCGGGGGCAGCCGGCCCGGCTTGAGCGTGAACATCTTCTCCACCTCATGCTCCTGCGTGGAGGCACGGCCGTCAGCCGGGAGCGGGAGCGCCGGGGCCCGGCCGCCAGCCCGCGGTGCTTACCTTGAGCAGCGAGTACTGCGCGATGAGCCCGAAGGGGCCGGTCAGGTACTCGTCCCACACGATGGCCTGCGGGAAGGGACGGGGGGGGGGGTCACACCGGC